>CAJPEV010000334.1:0-37312 GCA_905338385.1 Darwinula stevensoni | reverse complement strand
AAGGTTCTTTCAAGATCTGCATGGTGAATTTATCCAAGCAAAAACTCAATATTTAACTCTGTATTTAACCCTCCATGCCCAGAATTTTTTCATGTGGGAAAAAATGTAACTGGTGACTCAATTTTAGTAATATTAATCTAAATGAGACCAAAAACCTTTATTAGTACAACTAGAGTGTGATTTCAAAGATACATTGAGTCACAGTGGTGTAGCAATAAAATTACACATGATGTAATCTAATTTTCAGTCTGTTACTATGATTGGGACATAGAGGGTTAAATTATGCAGTTATTGTCACAAGATCTAGTTGACTGCCAAGAATTCTAAAATTCTTCACACTTTCTGATGTATCCATGAATTGCAATCATGATATTAACAGATTTTTCTTTTTTGTTAAATGTTCTTGTTAGTTATTGATCATCTGTTATTTAATTTTTAATTAGTTCTCCACAATACATTGAGAGTTTAGAGCATCTGGATGTGATTTGTGGCAATCTATAATGGTTACGGATTATTTCATAAGAGTTGCCATAAGAGCTTTGGAGAATTTTACTAAAAAAATTACCAACTAGATATACTGATAACTAGTCCCCACAGGCCCATTCCATATAGCCTCCTATAACTAATGACATTTCTCCATCTGTGCCTGACCCTTCATATCCATGCGTCATACACCGTACGACTGGCTGCCCCACAGCATCCCACGGCATATGCGCCTCTCCTGTTGAGAATTTTAAAAATATTTGAAAAATTTGATAGTGTCATCTGAAAGATGGAACTCCAAACGCAAATCCCAAATTAAAAGCCAATAACAATTACAGAAGTTAAGGTCATTTAGGTAATGCTTTCTCATAACTTAAATCATAATCTCTTCCAGAATCAGGCTTTGGAAATGGATTTAAATCCCACAGCACTGAAAGGTTAAAGCCAGAAAGAAAAAACTCCATAGGTATATAACAAAAGGAGGAAATTTCTGTCAGCAAATCACCCCTCAATTAAAAATGGCTTACAAGCCTTCAGAATATATATATTTTTTTATTTTGTTGATATCTCAATAATAAAAGTTACTCAGCTTCCTTTTTGGTATATTCATTTTGGAACACCTTGTATATGCCACTAACAGACTCTTCTCCAACCTCCTTGCTTCAGATAAGTAGACTTTTTACACAATTGCCTATATTTTGGCCAGTGTCAGCAGGAAGTTTAAGCATACTTTGGAATACTGACTTGCTTCAAACTTCATAGTGTTGACTGCAGCTCTCACATTATACATATCCAACACTTCATTTTGCACTTGGTTAGAAATTTCATCCAAGAAGTTCACTGTACAAATATAATTAAATTGGAAAAACCTCATAAAGCAGCTCCTCAGTTTTGCTCAAACCACCATTGTTGCTTCCCACTGCCTTTCTTAAGGCATTTCCTCCCTCACAACTCTTAACTTCCTGTTTTTCCATTCAATTCCATGCAATCCAGTGTCATCATAAATGACAGGCCCCCCCAAAGGCTAACTACTGCAGGAATGAAAGTCAAATCACCTTATTGTGCAGTTCCTAGTCATTTTGAGCCAAATCACAAATCTCATTTAATTCCATGCAATCCAGTGTCATCATAAATGACAGGCCCCCCCAAAGGCTAACTACTGCAGGAATGAAAGTCAAATCACCTTATTGTGCAGTTCCTAGTCATTTTGAGCCAAATCACAAATCAATGTTGAATCTTGAGAAAATGTATGCCAGAAAAATTGAATACTTTCAATGGTGAATTCAAGCTCAACATTTTTTTTTTCAAAGAAACTCCCTCCAGTGATCAAAGCCTCATGTTAACCATTTCTCTGGGAATGTCAGCAGATTTCAATCAGTCTGATAGAGATCCTAGCTGGTCTTGCAACACATTATTCCGTACCAATCTGAAAATCCTCTGAAATAGTAGCCAACACGAAGGATTCATTATTTCCAATGTTTCATGAAGCACAAGCAACTTTGTCATGTTCTGCATCACAAGTTTAGCTTGTTCACTTAGTATTCAACCTGAAAAAAGGGAATGAAAAGAGTATTTAATTATTTTGCACAATATTCACCCAAGAATTCATCCATGAGGCACATGTTCTGAAGCAGTGGATCCAACAAAACATAATGCACTCAGTGGTACCCAGAATCCAGTTAGTCTTCTAATTATAGCTAATGTTTTCAGGAAAAACATATTGAAATTAATGGTTGATTTGCATATTGGGTGGGATTACATTTGTATACAAAAGAAACCTAGAAAAAGGGACAGAAAATAATTATAACTAAAAGGGTTAACCTAGCATATGAAATGCAAACATATGACACAAGATTAATCAGAAATTAAAAAACTTTTACTGTGGCTCCTCTTGGCATGAACCTCATTATTCACCTTCACAGCTTCTAAAAAATAACTGCTTACCATTGCTTTGCAAATAACTCATGCAAATGTTCTTGCATATTCATGCCTCATTTAACTCTTCTCAGTTGAATCATGTCTCACCCATAGTGCAGCAGGGCAGCATAACTGAAGGGTACACCAAATTTTTAAATTCCTTGGCATGCATATCAGCATGCCATCTCAAATTCATGGCAAACCTATCATGCCAGTTCTAATTAAAAAATCATAATTTCATTTGCAAACATGCAAAAATAAAAATTGAATGCCTGCACAGCAAGAGCACGGGGAATACAAACCCAGCCCTCGCACGGCAGTGTAGGGAGACGAGCAGTTGCAGCTGTCTACCATGACTTTACTATAATCTCACCATTTTGACGCTCAGCTGTTGACGTGTCTTGATATTCATCACCCGCTGTCGCATGCAGGAAGACAGAACAGGTCAAGAGCTTTGGAAAAAGCTGTGCTTTTGTGAGCACATGCATGGAAATGTGAAAGCAACCGATCCTCTAAGTGGTGTTCAAGCAGCATTGCATATGTGCTCACTTCCCAGGATATGTCAATCCAAAAGTCCATAGACAACAGAACTGGGGTCATGTGTGATAACAGGCTGTCACAATGCACTAAAGCTTTGATGTCACTATTAAAAGCTGGAGGCATGAATGATTCCATCAGCCATAATGATGGTCCCAGCTCTACTAAGCTCAGCAACCTCCCTTCCCCTTGATTGATTGTAATGAGGGATGAAGGAGATGGGACAACCTCTCCCCACCCTGATCACATTGAGAGATGAAGCAAGCACTCCACCCTGATCCAAACAAGACATTGCAGAATCTGCTGGCCACCCCCACTTCTTTCCCCATGTATTAGCATTTGGATCAGCATGTATAGGTTCCACAATGAAAATGCTAATGGATATGCTTGCACCTTGCTGTAGAAGATAACAATGAAGTTTTGAGTCTGCTTACCCAATGAGAATCAGTGCATCAGACATAAATCACTGAAAAGGATATAAAAGGTTACCACATTTCTCTACAAATAGATATGCCTCCTTAGGCTGATTCACAAGATACATTCCCCATTTCAGCAGCCTGTAACTGAAATGGTTGTTCATGTCCAATTTCGGTACTAGGGAATTCAAAGTTCTCATAACAAGCAATGGGGATGACCTGGGTTGGTGCACTGGACAAAGAGCATTAAACATGATTCCAATACTTGATGCAGCTGGCACTACAGTGCTGTTCAAGACATTCAATATCTCCTATACACATGATCATGTCACATTTTTTCCATATTTCACTTTAGGCATCTTCTGGTAGATTTTCAATCATAAGATGAAAATAAGGTTCAAGCCAGAGTACCATAAAGAGCAGAAAGGGAGTGGCAGGCAACTTCATGGTTCAAAGTAGGAAAAGAGAAATGGACAAAACAGACATGAAAATAAAGAAAACAAAAATGAGCAACATGTGCAAAAAGAGGAATAAGGATGAAAGAGACAAGGAAGAAAAACTTATGATTTTCAGCTCGGAGCCCTTCATCAGAATACTAAAAAGCCATGAGAAAGAGAAACAAGAGGAAGCTCATTGATTGATGTTTTCATTGCTTGTTTGACTCATCCATGATAATGTTTGTACGCTGAAAAAGGTGGCATTTTCAGGAAATACTACCCCCATGAAAGATATTCCATAAGCATTACTTTAGGAATCTAGGCAGCACAGCACTCATGTCACCTACAGAGTACTGAAAAAAATTTAGGTGAGGTGGCCGTGTCTGTGTCTATGTAACTAGGTGCTACCAAGTCTCTTGGCAAGCAAAGAGTGAGGTCTACTCAAAGAAAGTGGCATACACTACCTCTATGGATGGAGAAATCTGCTGCATTCTCCGGAGGAGACGAGAACTTCTTCCCAATGTGTGCAAGGGTTTCCTCCTTCACTCCAGTGGGGGAGACCTTCAGGGGGTCTTTTCCCTCAAAGAAACCTGACCATGGGGAATCCAACCAGTGCTTGTAGTAAAACTGGGTCTCCTTTTGGGCATTTGAGAGTGCCTCCTCACAGATCTGCTCATAGCGATCCTTCAGTTCCTGGAGAGAAAAAGACAACTGCAAGTTAGATGAATGATGATGCAACTAGGTAAGTTCATGAAAACCAAGTTCTCACCTTCACTTCTTCATTGGTAATGATATTCTCCTTGACTAGCCGTTCTGAATATTTCTCAAGGACTGGTGGCATATCATGGATCTTCTGGTACATTATTGGTTGGGTAAACATGGGTTCATCAATCTCGTTGTGTCCATACCGTCGGTAGCACACCTGTCAGAAAGGCAGACAGACGTTATTGTTCCTTTAGGATGCTGCAGGAAAAGCTCATAAGCGGGAGACAACGACTGACCAGATCAACAACAACATCCTTGTGGAAGGTGGCCCTCCATTCTGCAGCAACATTGCACACATGCATCACAGCCTCAGGATCATCAGCATTCACGTGGAAAATGGGCGCATTAACCACCCTTGCCACATCTACATGTGTTTAATAAGAGACAGACACATCAATAGCATAATATCAATATGGCTGGCTAAAAGAGTTCCTGACATTCTGTCTGCAAGGTTCTAGGAGAAGATCGAAATCCACCAATTAGCTAAGTGAACATGACGTTATTCCCTTTTGATCATTTCATTATGCCAGTGAGTCACCTGTAAAGTCTTATATGAAGCCATTCATACTGTAGTGTGTAAATGAATGGCAGAATAGGTGGTATGGTCCTAGTGATGGCTTTGTCACTCAAAAGCATGGAAAAATACTGCATGAGAGATGAAACTTTGAAGATGACATTTCTCTAAGAGTGGGGGAAAAGAATAATTACCAGTGCAGTATGGTGAGGATCGTGAAAATCGAGGGTCGGTGGTAAATCCGACCTGGTTGTTGACCACGATGTGGATCGTGCCTTGGGTCGTGTACTCGGGAAGATCGGAGAGGTGGAACGTCTCATACACCACCCCTTGTCCGGAGAATGCAGCATCTCCATGCAGCAACATCGACATCACCTGCCGCATTCCCACAGTCACTCATGATCATCCTATCACTCTTCCAATACTGGATGGATTAGGTAGGAAGAATGGCAGACCTTTTTGCCTTCATTGTCACCCCGATAGAACTGCTCGGCCCGGGTTCTGCCCTGCACGACGGGGTCCACGGCTTCCAGGTGAGAAGGATTGGCCACAACAGCCATGCGGATGTTCTTGTTGGTCAAGCGGTTAAGTCGCTCGATATATGTTCCCAGATGGTACTTCACATCTCCTGAACCCTAAGAATGGAAAATTGTCCAGTTGTAGATGTACATTATGCAAATAATCTTATAGCCTAACCTGTTAATATGAAGGCAAATACCATCAAAGATATTGATTAGAGCTTCCGTCTGACAATTATACAATATTTGTGGATGAAACTATAAACATCCACATAACTATTCACAGAATTCAGTAATGCTCTCCAAAAAATAGGATTAGCACATCCATTCCAATAATTATGCATCCATTTCAAAATATTGAACTCTATTCAATCTTTCTTACCACATTATTTCACACAAAAAAATTTATATTTCCTTTCTTACTTTTCCATGTGGAAGCTTGACATGTCTATTCCCTCCTGTCAGCTGGAAAAACCACCTATCCAATATACACAGTGCTACGCCTGATTGGAGCATTACTTCATTGATAGTTCTTTCTTTATAGATAAGGTTTCTCAGTCCCAAGCTCTGCTTTTAATGAAGATAAATTTTTCCCACAAAAGGACCATATAGAATATGAACCTCATCTGCAGCTTGCAGAGCAGCAAACTGGCAGAAGATGTGTTCGAGTGGTTTACGGCAAACGTTTGCCAAGACGTTGAGACGTCCCCGATGAGGCATTCCCATGATGATGGACTCCACTCCCAGGTTGCTGGAGACATCTATGATTTGCTTCATGGCAGGGATGAGAATCTCACAACCCTCCAGGCCAAACCGCTTCTCAGATGACCACTTTCTGGCCAAAAAGCCCTCAAATCTATTGAAAAAAAATTGTATATAATGGCTAAAAAAGGACAACCTCATAGACAGTAAATAAAAGAATCATACCCAGTCGCTCGGGCAAGCCTGGCAACGATGAGTCTTTTCTGATCATTGCTCAACTCCATTATGCCAGGCGTTTCGAATTTGCGCCTGATCCAGTTGCACTGGTCGAGATTGTTGATGAACATGTATTCGACCCCAATTCCACGACAGTAGACATCCTCCAGGCGACGAAGGATCTCACGTAGAGGTAGGGCTTTCTCTCGGCCCCCGATGTACGTGGTTGGAGGCAGTTGAAATATCCTGTCCATGTCTTTCTCCTCTGTCAATCCAGTTTCAAAAATCTTTAAAACTCCATTTTCACATTATTGTTTCTACGTCAAACTCTACGTCATTCGTATCTACAGGAAGGCATTCCATTTTTATGGAACTTCTGCATGCACAAAATTTACATACCAGCATGACAATACATAATGGAGTGCATAGACATGCAGAAAATTCGAATTTTTCAAGTTGCATTGGCATGGCGAAACAACATGGGAGAGGGAAGGGTTTCACACTCACATTTGGTTTTTTCTGTTATGGAAGAAACTCCTTGAGTGACCAGCCCCTTACTGAACTGTCACCCCACCACTGCATACTAAACATGATTACCCTAGCCCAGTCAAATCAGGAATTGACACATCAGCAGTGCGATAAAAAAGCTTGCGGCAGTGAGGACCCGCACAGAAGCAGTAGCAATGCACCAGATGGCACAGGGCTCATAGAATTCATGGTCTGGATTCACTTCAGAACTTTAGAATTTAAAGAATTTCACCCTCAAATTGGGCCCTAGGAAACAGAAAATGACAAAAGATCTACAGTTTTGTCATGCAAATGCAACTTGCAGCTAGACCTGGAGACGAGATCAAGGTAGGGAGACCTGTTGAAAGATAGAGCTAAATATATTTGAATAGAAGTGCATATCTATAATGTGTGAATGGAACAAAACCCTTGTTCATTAAGACAGTTCAGTAAATTTTTGGGTAGCACTAACACAGTAGGGAAAAACTGAAAGTATAGTATATTGAAAGCAAAGGAAAAAGTATTTCCCAGGAATGCATAAAAAGTAAGCAGAAACATGAGAAACATGAGACAGTTACATAAATGATGGCAAATTGCCAAAATTGAGGGGTAGGATTTTTATGCCTTGCATACTTGATCAGTTTTCCTATTAGATATATATGCCTCTTCCAATATGTGATAAGCAGTTATCTCAAGCCTATAAAATAAACATTAGTTTGCAAATTTTTGCAGGTATTGACAATTTATCATAAAAAATACACATAACCTGCAGAAGTTCCAGAGATGCATTTTTCTTTTCCAATTCATGCAAAAAAGCATAATACACCCAACTAATCTAAAAACTGAATGCAAGAAATTCTTTCACAATGATTTTCGCTGGAAAGTAGCAAATCCGGATGGCGTGAACCAGTTTTCGCAGCCTTCACCACGCACAGGCATTTGGTGACTGTCTCCTGCCTCAACATGGTGCCTCTCCAGTTGAGAGTATGAATTCTACCTGACATCATCGCAAGCTGACGCCTGAGAACACGAACACGACTGGTTCTGCATGTGCGTACCGTAATGGCAAAACCTAAAAAATTCTTGTGACACATTCTGCATTGATTTAATTGCAAATTCTAAGCAATACCCTTAACAGCTTAAGTGCATAAATGCATGCATATCTTAGGCTTTCTCCTGCATAAAAATTCTACCCCTACCAATGACATAGCACAAAATTTTGTTAGTGAACATTAGTAGACAAGACAGTATGAATGGAAGAAGAGTGAACGAGTAGTGGACATACTCAGACTGATGGTACCGGCGCCCAGGTTGGCATCAATGTCAGGAATTCGAAATGTACTATTCTCTGCAACGCGAAACAGAGCAATGAAATACCAAAAAAAAAACACACAAAAAACAAATGAAAACATAAGGCCTATTTGTTAAACAAAGTAGAACTACATGAGGATTAAACTCACGACTCAGCATCGGGTTTAAACGCCATGTAGTATTTCTTTGTTTAATCAACAGGTTCATTGGCCGAGTATATAAATTTCAGAGCGTATTTGGAGACCATCTAGCTTTTCCTCTCCAAATTTATCAAATGCTGCAAGGAACACTATGGTCTGCCAATGGCTAGTAAGAGCAGAATCCCCTTTTCATTTGGCTTTAATGAAAAAAAGGAGCTCTTCCACACAAGACTCCAGAAATAATATGAACTATTTTCATGCGCAGTTTCCAGGACTATCAGAAGACACGTAGATGGGGTCTGTCCATACATACCATTCAATCCATTTCATATGCACTCATGCAAGACTCAATGCTTCATCTACATGCACCCTAAGGTATGACGACTATCATCATCAAACCAGACTTTCCCTTTTCTACAGCAATCAATGTTGTGACTTGAATCCTACGTCATCACTCTACGCAAACTACCCTTCCATGCTAGAAAATTTTTCAACATCTCATGCTCATCAGTCATGTTTGATCAAATATCAAATAGGTCAATCAGAAGAGAAAACTAATGGAGTTCAATCATGATATTAAAATTTCAACTTGACTTATACCGGAAGACCACATACAGCAATGATCCATAATCTCATGTTTCCAGGTATGGCCAGAGTTGTTTACCCAGTTCTTGTTAACAATTTCAATTTAAAAAATTGAACAGAACCTGAGAATTGCATATGCACATCGGACCATGAAAGTAGCTATAAAGCTGTTGCACAGGAGTAAAAAAAAGCTAATCATTAATCAGTAAACTTTTGGC
Organism: Darwinula stevensoni; assembly: GCA_905338385.1. NCBI lineage: Eukaryota > Metazoa > Arthropoda > Ostracoda > Podocopida > Darwinulidae > Darwinula > Darwinula stevensoni. The sequence goes on along the minus strand of CAJPEV010000334.1, from coordinate 28,046 downwards.
AAATGCAACAATTTGACCCATCAAAAGTTATGGACCAATGGCAACTCCTGTACAGGTCCTGTGAATATATGAGAACGTATAATGCATGACTTTCAACCAAATAGTCTGGCTACCTGGGGTACCACCCTGTGGTGCAATAACAGAGGTGCATGGCTGAGGGGAGAGTGAAAAAGACTGCAAACAGCTTCATTTCCTGTTTTCACACACATCTCTTTGAATGCTATCTCATATTCCTGCCCCATCCCCTCCAAGGAAATTCCTTGTACTTTGTTTGGAAACAAGCAGAAAATGAAATGAAGTCCAGGTATGCCATTCTAATTTGTATGTAATATGGGAGTCCCCACTCAAATCCATGAATACTAGCACTACTTTGGATACAATGAGCATTAGATTGTGAACAAGTCAACAAGTAGCTGATTCGAGATGTCCCCAAAAACTGAAAAATTTCCAAAAAAAAATTAGGTATTGAAAATTCCATAATAAAAATGATATATCAAATGATTAGAGTGTTTCTCTGAAATTCTTCACATCAATTCTCTGCAACCTTCAGCTGTTGCTCATGGGTGAGAATGACTGAGGACCACTGGACAGATGGATATTGTTAGTCAACAGGGCCTAACAAATTAAAGTACTGAAGAGCACTCCATGCAAAAATGACCCACCCTTGAGCCTGAACTTGTGAGCAATATTCAGAAAAACATAACAAAAATAGACACTCCTATTGCAGCAGCAGCTCGTGGATGAAAAACCTGGGGGGGCCAGCTCAACATGAACTCAATTCCATGATCAACTGTCAAAGATCAAATATCACTTACTTGGCAGCAATTGAGAATAAATCCAAAGATTCTGACAGATTTCCCATAGAGATTTGCAGCACTTAGTGGTTATCCCAAAGTTATATCAATAGGTGCACAATCTTGAGAATTGTTGCGAGGCCTGGCCTCCCTAGTCTGCCCTGATGAGCTGCCACTCATATTTTGATATCTGCAATGCTAATCTGTTCTGTCATTTAATTGCTGATAGAACTGGATAAGGCTAAAAGACACCACTCTCAAGTTTAAATTGAGAGTGGGACATATCCTGGAATCATGATCATATCCCTTGGATTCTCTCTAAGCCCCAAGTTTCTACAGTACCATCTGAATGAGACCTGTGATTCTTCTGCAACAAGATGGAAACAGATAAGACATCATTCAAGATTATGCCGAGATCAGCCGGTAGCATCACCTCTCAAATGACAATCGGTGGAAAAAGATGACTGCCGAAAGTCATCCGTTGAAAAGAATGTTGACTTTGATGTTTCAGTTTAGAGTGATGCACATCTTACCAAATGGGAAGCTGAATGAAAGGACCTCTGCATGGTTTGTACTTTCCATTTCCTGTCTGGTGATGCCAAGGGGGTCCACATCGGCTAGAAAGTGACCTCGGATCTACACAAGAGATCATACCCACACTCACACATACACACGTCATCGTTGTCGATCTGCCATGCGGGATTAAAACTAAATGCAGTAGAGAGAGAGTATGTCCACGTGTCTCTGAAATATCTAACCTCTTCCTTACATGTTCACTCCCCTTCTGATGATATAACTCTACAACTACAGGATGAAAATTCAGCAGCCTTGACAATCAAAACAACAGTTAATTAATAATGAAAGATCTTGGCCTGCAAACACATATTCCCACATTCATAGGCCCATAAGCTGTCATTTTGGGAACAAAGGCAAAACGATAATCTCTGCTCCGAGTCCCCAGCACTTCCTACGTGCCACAGAACGGGCCTAAATGCATTAAGATCGATGCTAGATTCTCAACATGCTGTGTAAAATGAACGTCTCACTTCCCTCAGGCAAGAGATGAGTCATGCCTCTCGGACCGACCGCTACCCGATTCCGGTTCTGCTTGCCCCGCCGAGCCAGACCTGTTAGCAAACTCATGCCCATTCCTCAAGAAAAGGGGGGATTGGGGGAATGAAGGATGAGGATCACCAGGTATGGAGGATACTTTCCACCTTCACTTTCTTACTCTGTTGGACTAAAACCGCAACCATCACCACCACCAAAAACAGAGGCTATTTCATATCATGTCATGCCAATTTCATAATTGGAAGAATAAATGAACATGTTCACTGTCAATAAAAGGTGAGATACATGCAGATACAGGAGAAAGATATGCAATATATAAATATCCTGTGTGTATATATATATAAAGCCTAGAACTGTCCTCATTGGGAAACTTAGACGCTGTCTGCAAATTAAACCATAAATTCAATTCAAGTCACAAGAGGTAAACTTCATGATGGTCAACAGGAGAGATGAGCCTTGTTGATGACAGGAAGGCACATACATATTACTAGAACACAGAAATTCTGCAGTAGGTGGTGCTGTCCAGAGAGACAGAGAGAGGATATCATGACTGTTGAGATGCATGAGTGAATTCCTTCTATTAGCAAACAGTACCACTTCCTTGAGATTCCCTGTCTTATGCCTATTTGGTGCTCCTGCAAGAGCATAAATGGTATGCGCAAACCTAAACATGTTCATCTTTTCCCCAGCATTAATATCATGCCAACTCTCCCTGACATTCAATTGGTTGCTATAGAAACAGCATTGAAACAAGAATGGCAATAAAGGGAACATGAAAGAATCAGCCTGAAGCCTATTTTCAAACCCAATACATTCTCAAGACAGGATTTGGTGTTCTCCTGTGCATAATTGACTCAAATATCAAATGTCAATACCAGCACATTCAATACTAGAGCAAGAGACAGGTATAGTTCTCTTTAACCATGATACACCTCAATATAGGTCCCTTTAAAAAGAATAAAGCAAGTCCATCACATTTTGTTTCTCCAGAAGTATAGAATGCACTTAAAAATCCAGTAAATGAATTAGTCAAACCTAATTCTTTACAAGAGTTGGGTGGAATTTCACAAATGCATTGGAACCAAGTTGGGACAAAAAAAATGCAACAGGATATGTGGAATCCCAGATGAAACCTGATGTCATGAAATCAGGAATGAAATCATGAGCACAAGGTAATGAACATCAAGAGTCACAAGGATGCTCCTTTCCTGCAATTCATGGTTGACATAGGAAAATTGCAATGAGTGTGCTGGTATATTCACATAACATAGAAAAAGAGTAAAGAAAAGACCTGTGGCTGACCAATTTATGATATATGATTTTAAAAGAGATACCTCAGGTGTAGATGCAAAAGGGTTACGTATATAATACCCATATGTTATCGGGGGTGAATAGGCTTCCATTGAAAGCTTCAACTTAATCGAGTAATTCTTCAAATGCAAAATGTTGCAAAGCAAAAGAATCAAGTGTGCAAACTCTGTATCTCCATAAAGAAACACTTCCAGAGTGCCACATTGCTCCTCCATTGACCATAATAGAAACTTAAAATATGCATTTAGAACGAATTCAAGTATTGATTCACCAGAATGTAACCAACTAATAATAATAATAGCTAACAAGAAAAAGCACCTGCATTGGAGTCTTCATCATGATCAAATGATTCTCAATGAATTCAATGCTTTTCAAAAGCATACTTTCTTTCGTGACCAGAACTCATAAGGTTAACAAGCTTATTAAAGAGTTGTTTGTCAAGCAAGGTTCTTTGTTTTTGAATCTCCAGCTTCCAAGTAGAGGAAGAGATTTAAATAGGAAAATGGCACAACTGTGTGACTATATTACCAACAAACACCTAGAGATAATTTTTTATGAGTGTGATAGAGAGAAACCTAACAAAGTGAAAAGAAGAGCCAGTCCTCCACGTTCACAGAATTCTCCAGGTCTAGCATGTCGGCAACGGGCCAACGTGAGCAGTTAAGTTACTCGTAAGAGACAAGTCCGAGATTCAATGCAGAAACGACAAACCTGGGATCCAGTGACCTGTCCTCACTGTGTGAGATGAATCTGCAAACATGGAAAAACCCTTGCTAATTCAACAGGTCACAGTGAAGGCAACAATGATTAACTGAATTCTGCTACATCCATTCTCAATTATTTTTTACTGTGCTTCACAGGCTCAGCAAACATGCTACACACCAACTGAGGTATTATATATTTTATTTATAGCAGATATTTGTATTTTCGGTAGTATTTTCATTTCTGCTGTTACCTGTTATCAACATGGATCAAAACAGATTATATGTTCCTAATTTACAATTCTGCAGAGTTGCAAAATAAAAAGTTTAAACGAATCGCATGTCATTTGTTTCACAGCAAAAAAATACATCCATGTTACTTTCAAGCACAAAAACACAAAATATCCCGTTCAACTGACATGCAGCGTGCCAGAAAGCACTGCTAAATCTGCTGCATTCTGATAATCAAAGGGTCAACGCCCATACAAACACCAACACATGAAAAAGTTACCAAATCATAACCTCTGCCTCTCCACCCACTCCAAGCCTGGCAAATCGAGAGTGCCAATACCTTCTCTAGGCATTCCAAACCCAAAAAGACTACATAATTAATGTGTTAATTAGGTCACTCCATAGAACCTGGCATCAGCCTACAAAAGCATCAGTGCATCTGTTACTATTCTGCCTAGTGCCTCAGAGCAAGTGAAATATTTCGATTCCAGTCATGTTCCTCTTCACTTCATCACCATCAACCACATGGGAGTTTTTTTTTTGTTTCCAGCTTCAGCTAACAATGATATTTTTTCACCTTTTCTTGAAAATTGAAATCAATAAATATTCTACATAAATATTCGGCAGAATATAAAACCCACATCTTTTTTAACAAAGTAAAACTTGTTTAGAAAACATTGTACTATGTGTAAAGCATATCATGTGAGTACCGCTGAACTGATTTTTTATACGATCTCACAAGAAAGAGTCACTGCACAAATAATCCCATTCATATTATTCTTTCACTTTCCCTCTTTCAAAAAAATGACATTTTAAAATTACCATTCATATTTTAATTTTTCAGCATAAATAAGCCATTACGAAAAAAAAGTCAGATTTTTACTAGTTCTTCTCAATGGTGCAGAACTCATAGCCAAGTGCATACATTCCTTATCCATAACTGAATGCCTATCAAAGTGGTCTACATAATTTTGAAATAGGTCAAGCAGATCAGTGAAAACAATGCCATTAACCAATTGGCATTGACGTTATTTATTGCTCACATACCATACTTAAACAATTAAATTTCATATTTCGTTTTTATAATTATGCAATACAGGTACAGAACAAAAATCAACACCACACGCACAATTCATATCTAAAATACAGCTACGAGACTAAATCAATGCCAACAGGTTCAGAGAGCACCTGGAACCGTTGCACGATATCAGATAAAGTGTCTCCAGTACACTGGAGACACTTTAATATTTTCATCCGAAAGTTCTTATGGCAGTAACTACAGATTGAGTTAACCAACTAACTACAAGCAGAAAAAAAAGGTGAAATATGAAGCAGTGATTGTGAGGTGGAAAGACGATGTGATAAAAGGCGTATAAAGGGCACACAGACGCTGTACATTGGGAATCACAGGAAGTTCGGGGAGACATAATGGGATATCTGTGGGGAAGCCACGACGGGATATTTGGGGGAGTCAGAGGGAGCCACCCACAGGGAAAGAACGGGACATCCCCAAGGGATGAAGGGGACATCCACAGGGAAAGAACGGGACATCCCCAAGGGATGAAGGGGACATCCCCAAAGGATGAAGGGGTCGGGACCTCCTCTTCAGAACAGGCATGGGACAACTCACAAAGCATGATCTGTCTGACTCGGTCTAAGAACGATACGCCCTCCATCCCCTCGGGCACAAGCACCAACTGACGCAACTCTTCCTGCTTGATACCCAGCGGGTCCAGATCGGCACAGTGGTGACCCCGTACCTTCCCGATATGATCACAGTCTCGTGAGAAAAAAAACACCAATCCACATCCGCCACGTTCCGACCCCTATTGTTTAGAACTGAGACGCACGATTCAAGCAGCATTTACGCGTCTTAAGCAGGAACAGAAGTAACTGCATGACTATAGGTGATTCGACCCCATTTCCTAATTAATTCCATGAAGACTATTCCTAAGAAGAAACAAGCAAACAGACATTTGATACGACATTTTTAACCTTCTTTCCAAACCAACTAGAATTTAAAAAATATATAATATAAAATAAAATAATAAAAAAAGAGTGAATGAGGACATCCCCCCCCATCGAAACCTGATATGATCGAATGATGGCCTGCACGGCGAGATGATCCGAGATGAGCTTCTCGTCCACGGACGTGAGGGCGTGCGGGTGCACCTGCGCGTGCGCGAGGGAGGGCCCCAGGAGGCTCGCCACGGACACGGTGTTCGGCGGCAGGGGAGCCAGCCCCGACGGGGGAGACATGTACGCCTCCCCCGGGCTCGCCCCCGCCGAGGCCCCGCGGAAGAACGTGTCCCACGACTGTCGGAAACGCAGAGAATTCAACCGTCAGAGACCAAAATTAAGAGAATGCAAAAGTTTCATGTGAGTGAATTATCGGTAATTATCAATAATTCTCGATAATTATCGGTAATTATCAATAATTCTCGATAATCATCGGTAATTATCGAATGGGATTAGCGGCCGTGAGGCGCTCCCACCTGCAAGGAAAAGAAGAGTTGCTTTCATAACATATTTTCCTTGATGGAATTTTCACCATCGCTCCGCGTTATGACCTGGAAAATACAACCCTAAGTTTTACTTAACTCATTTACTTAACACGCTGGCCTCCTTACTTAAGGCAAAGGCGTTCCCGTTCCTACCAAAAGATTAAACCCTTCCCACCCAGAACTAATTATTATGGCATTGAAATTAATTTTTTTTAATGCTGATAATCCACGTAAGCCGATGGCAATGCAAACTTCATTCAATCAAAACTTGACAGCGCGGACTGCAGAAGCATCGCCGAGCAACATCCTTGCAACGGTCGCAAGAATCCACCATGCATGACCTTTAGTTTGACCTTTAGATCACACCAAATCCACCCCATAACGCGTCTAGGATAATCCAAGGGGGTGGCGGCGGCGGCCTTCGCCCCCCCCCCCCCCCCCCCCCCCCCCCCCCCCCAACAACANCGTCCAACAACTTTCCGTAGTTTCGGAGAATTTTTCGAAGAGCGAATGATCACCTCGACCGATGAGCGCTCTTCGCCGTAACTCATCGTTGAATGCTAGGTTTCCGAGAATCGATGGATTCGTCCATCCATCCAAAGCTGAAACCGATCCTCCCACTTCCGGTCAGAGACAATAATAAAATTTAAAACGAGAGCATCCCTTAAATGAGAAGAAAAAGACAAAAGGTCTTTCAGAATTTCCTTCATCCTCCTCGACCCCCCCCCCCCCCCCCCAAAAAAAAAAAAATAAAAAAAGGTTAATGCATGGGAATGGATCAAGGCACCGGCGGGTGCCTCGCATGCGGAGGTCAACCATTGCATAACGAGAGGGGGAAATATTGTGATAAGACGGATACTCCAAACATTCGCTCCATGTGTCCCTACTACCGAAGGCCGCCACGTGCAGCATGTCGTCACGTCCTAAAGGCTACAGCGAGGTTAAAGAAAAATCTCCAAATCCTGCCCGTGCCTCGAGGCAATGCCGACTTCGAAGAAATCGCTCAGGCAGTCCCGTATGAGGATAAGCTCGAACGCATCGGACGAAGCGACGCGGACGAGCGCTACTACTGCTCTCGCTTAAACGGAACGATCGCGGAAACGCGCGCATGCCGTGACATGACAACCACACGAACTCCCCGACTGAACCCTTCCCCAGCACGTGCTGGGCATCCATCCAACATCCCCTTTTCCGCACTTGGCACGGGATCCCGCACCCTTCGGTACTGCATCCTCCTCCCCGTTCTCCCTGTTACCAGGCCAAGCCCCGCCCGGCTCCGGGTCCCCGATCCATCAGCGGAAGGGCATTAACACCGCCGAGAAAATAAACTGCAATCAGATTGCTCCGTCTTTCCCGGAGGGTGTCACGTAAATCACCCTGAACGAGTTTCGTCACCCAAGCTTAGGTCCGCCTTCCCATCGACAGGGAACGCTTCGTTTCCTCGAGGAGGATGCCATCTCTACATCCCTGCATAGCGCATCTGAAACTTGTGGGACTTGTAAACAGTCCCTTTCCTACGGCAGGGCGACCGTAATTTGAACTGCGATATTTGACATTTATGATTTGATGACATTTGATAAACTACTGCTTGTGCACTACTCCCTCTGGCATATAACTCAAATATGCATCAGCTGAAAAGAAACTCAAATTCACAGGAAGCAGTTGAATTTCAACAGATGCAGAAGGCAGCAGCCTTGAAGCCCAATGCATCATTGGAATTGAAAAGTATTCTTCTTGCACAGGTCAGAAAAAAGTACCAGGAAGGTCTCAACCTTTGGATGGACGAAATGGTGCCCAACCAGACCCCAAGTTTGATTTTTGGGGTCCAGCCCTGATAAAGATGCTTGGATCTCAACATACCCCATTTTGCATGGTTATGGTACAATTTTATGCTTTACTTTATTTTTCTCCAAGGAAAAACTGGAAATAGGTTGTGCAGTGACGAAAGGTATGCATTCCAACATTCCAGGCATTTCGGTTAAGGTCATCAAGTATCAAATTGTTTCTGGTTTAGCCTTAAAAACTGGTTGGAGATCCTCCCATTGATTTCCACACTTATCTGCTCAATAAAAACAGATTCTACATATCATAGTGTCCAAAATTAAAAGATAGGAAAAAATACATGTATTCAAGGTACCAGGGGAAAAGGTCGGCTCTCACACTTTCAAGGGCAAGAGGAGAGGCTTTGAGAAATTTGTTCAAGGATAAAAAATGAATATTGTTACTGAGAAACAAGCAGAATTCCAGCCAAGCACTTTTGACCCCTGAAAATACAGGACAACAAAGAATGAAACCCATTGGGCACAGAAACCTTGGAGAATGAAGCTTACCAATTTTGGAGTTCCTGTGTATTCAAGAATGTGAGTTGTGAAGGTACAAAGCCATATGAAAAGGTCTGTACAATCCACAAATTTCAATACCATGCCTTAAAATATTGGCAACTGTTTTGGCTGCATGGAACACGAAATACAGCAATCTACCTCACCTGAGTGCTGTGGCATCTTGGATGGGGCACCATACATGGACACATCTATCTCATGTGTGCCATTAGGCATCCAAGAAGCACTCTTGAATCACTTGAGGCATTAAAATGTGCAAAGAGCACTTAAAGTAATTGGGGGGGGGGGGACAGAATTTGGACAATATGTAAAAATCATACCAAGTGGCATAACCATGTGGGCATCAGGCTACAGAGCAGCTATAATTGCTATAGGCAGGCAGATGACTTGCCAACTGAGTCAATGGAAAAACTTTTAAGATCATAGATCTTTTGGGACAGAAATATGGGTTTAAAAAGAATAAACTTCTGCTCGCAAACTTGATGGTTATCACAATCCAGTCAACCACGTGAAACCAATTTTCAATATTTTGCATCTATTTAAACCATGTGAAACTAATTTTCAATATTTTGCATCTATTTAACTCATTGATGCAGCTCACTTTTCAAATAGCTGGACAACAGGAATTGTGCACATTTCATACATCTGGATGTCAACGTGTTAAGATGTCCATTCACTGAAGTAGTCTGTTCCTAAGTCTAGTAGGTGGAAAGACTCAGTTCTGACAACAAATTTGCATTAACTTGTGATGCTTACTGGATTTCCTTTGTGATGTGAAATGGCACTTGCAAAAACATATAACCCTTAATGAGAATATATTGGAGAAGATATCAAGTAAAAATATTTGCTTTTGGGGCAAAGCAGCACACCATCCCCACAAAAGCTATTGAAGATGACTGATCCCCTCTCGCAGATGGAATGGCTGGCTGTGCAACAATCACACTTACAGCATGCACACTCGATGGATCCTGGAGCCACATGTTGTACATCTCCTCCATGTAGGTCGAGGAGCTCCCGCTCAGGAACGGCTCTTGGGCGGCAGGATTCGTGACGAACGTCCGGTTCTGACTCGAATCACTGGTGTTCCGGCGGGCCTCGATGCATGCACTCGCCCTTATGATGAATCTCACCCTCGCCTCCTGGCTGCATTGTCCGGCAAGGGGGGCGAGGCTCACAAACAACGTCTTCACCCGATGCATCGTGATCGGTGGGGGTGATCTTGGAAACTCTCAACGGATGAGATGCTCGTGGGAACACTCGGATCTGTGACGTCCGAAGGCAGATGGGTGATTTTATCTCAGATATCTACCTGTAAACAAGAGGCTCACCTTTGGGATCATGATCTTAGTGCATGTGAGAAGCTTCAAGTCTATGGCCTAGATTCAAAGACTTTCCAGGTCTGCAGGCTCCCTAACCTAGCCTATGACCTAAGACATTTCCAAGACCAGTGTTTTGCCTATAATTTTTGGTTACTGGATACTTAGGCCTAAAGTTAGGCATTCACGGGACACTGACTCAAAGCTTTCATCGGCAATCAAGAAAAACTGGAACTTTTTGACGAAAAGCTTTCCAAATGCGCCCAAATATTTTCCTTCTCCTCCCATTTCACCTCAACTTTTGCTGCACCAGGAGACACAATGCAAAAAAATACTATAATTGGAACCTACACTCCGATGCTCGAAGCAGTAGGGCACGGCCTATTTCTCGCCAAGCGAATGGTCAAACAGCAGAAACAAAAGGCCGCAGATACAGGCCTAACACGTTACTGCTCAACCTTAGACCTATTGCGTAATTTACTTTGACAGGAGGGGGAGACACACGCCTAGGGCTACGGCTCGCCGCGGAGGGCACACTGCCACTGACTCGCAGCGTGGAGCGACTCGTCGGCTTCACCATCCCACTGACCTTGGCCTTGCAAGAGACATACGCATGGATGTCCTGGTAGCCTGGGTCCGACCGTGGCTGTACCGACTTGCCAGCGGGCCTAGCGGTACAGGCTAGAATCGGGGCGGAACCACATTAGAGGTCGGGTCGGGTCGGGTCGCAGTCGGCGCGGACACTCTTTAGAGGTCTGCACGGGTCTGGTCCCTGACGGAATTTACGGACGGGAGTCGGATCGGACCGATTTCTGCCTTTTTTTCTTCGCTACCTGGATTTTGGCTCGTTTTTTCCCCTCTTCCTCGAGAAAAGGCTTAATCAATTGGCTTAAATTCTGAGGGAAAGATCCAAATGCAAGCAAGGATCATCGGGATGCGTTTCAGGTTGTCAAGAGAGGAGAGTTTGTAACGATTGAAGCGAGCGTAAATGATTGATTATGACAGAAGTCTCGGCGGAAAAGTCGTAAATATTCCGACTACTCGAAGTAAATGTTTATTTGCTGAGCAGGTCAGAAGAAAACGGCAGAGAAAGGAAGCAAGAAGAAACGCATGCGTCGCGAGGAATCCCAAGGGCAAAAAAAAAATTCTCTTGATACACACGTGGCGTGGAAAAGCAAGGGCGGAGTCGGACGCGTTTGCAGTGTTTACAGATTGATTTCTTGCCGTCTTGTCGGCGATGTCGAGGAGGGCGCCGGAGAATCCCCACTAACAGTGGAGTCGCGATCGATGAATCGACAGGAATTCGTGACACATTCGCATCGTGCATGCTCGCACATACGGGAAGTCGATTCGAGGACCTTTCTCTCGTGCACAGCGCCGGAGAGGCACCACGTATGAGTAGTCGATGGAGGGGTATTTGGGACATGGCCCTTTCAGGCATGTAGCTAGCCAGAAACGAACCCATTTACAAGAATTGGTGCATTATGTTTAGCAGCAGTCTCCGGAGGCGGATTGAGTCGGTGGGCAAAAACGAGAAACTAAACAAGAGTTATGCAACGTGCGCATAGCGTCGTATCGCTGGGATTCAAAACGATGGTATCCCAAGCCTTAATAGAGATGACGCTAGCGCACGTAGACGAGCCTCTTCAGCCGCGGAGGCACTAACGCCATCTCTGCACTAAATCCGTGAATGGCCCCTCGAGCGGGAAGGGGAGGTTGTTCCCGAGCCATGAAGGGAAGCGTTCACGAGCGTGCCTGAGGGGAAGAAGAATCATTCGTGCCATCCTACAGGCTTCGGTCGCATCTCTGTGGTGCACTCGCATCCATCCAGTGGCGGTTCAAGAGAAGCCCCCAAAAAAGGATGGAAATGACCTAGAGATGCGTGATAACATCCCAGAGTTCCCGTGACCCCCCCCCCAACACTTTTTCCATCCACGCTGCGCTTATGCTTCCATCTACTTATGCGCGAAAGTGTTTCTAGCAATGCTGGGTCTCATCCCTAGATTCCAGCCTCGTCATAAAGAGTTCCGTGTCTGTTCTGGGAAACTTGCGGGGAATCCTTATGGGACGAAAAAAAAACTATATAAAAAATTTAAAGCGGGCCCAGACGATGGGCAGACAGACAAGGAAAAACACCACAACCGGCTTAACCCAGAAGAAATGGGAGCGATCCTTATCGGGGCATCCCAACGGCACTGTTACGCCTTCGATTGTTTACTCCGGTTTCAACGTCACTCAAAAATGATCCTGCATCGAGAAGTCATACAAAAAAGGAGATATCGAAAAGGCTTCTTCAGGCGAATTACATTAATTTTGACGGAACACAACTGCCTCAATTTTATGCAACTCAAATGTCATCGCTCAATTAAAAACTTCCATCGAATGTCAAAGTTCCAGAATAACATAACGGTTCAACAGATTATGTGGCATTACATGCAATTATTGAGAAAGACACGATATCACTTTTAATGGTCACACTACAAGCTTTCCGGCATTATTATAGCAGGGTTAAAATTTCTTGCGTTTAGGGTAATAGTTATGAGGAGAAAGTAGCAAAACTGGGAAAACACGAGCAAAACCAAGAAATGAGCAGCATGATGAATGTGCAGTTCTTTCAAGAATCATGATTTAGGATTGAAATGGATTGTACCTTAACATTAACCATATTATCACAAAGCCACTTAAGTTAGTCAAATTTTACACCAACTGAATCAATGACTCAGCAAAACCAGAATTTGAATTTCCCAATATAATGCTAAAATTAATGGCACAAAAAAATCTGATGGAAAATAAGGAAAAATACAAATTACAAACAAATCAAGTTCTCATTTGTAAATATCTCGAGTCCTAGTATCAAGATTTACGGAGAATTGTTTATTTATTTATTAAAAGTATATTCTATATATTTTGACTGAGAAGAAATTCAAGTTTTCAATAATGAGATGTATGAAGGAAAGCATGAACCACAAGTAATGGATTCCAAGAGCCCCTTGAAAGTGACAGTTTAAAAAAGAATGCTTAGGACTGAAGAGGATATAGAATTACATCAGTCTTATCCGACAGTGGAATGTACTTTGGGTAGGACCAGACAAAATGAATAAAAGGGCAACATACAAAAGACCACCAGATAAGAAAAATGAAAGCACAAAGTGAAAATTAAAATTTGTAAGAAACATGTCCCATACCATTCCATTTGAGGTAATCAAAGCTGGCACCTACATTTCCTATCTTCACATTTATCAAGACACTTTTCTTTTATTATTAAAGAAACTTAATCAAAATTATAATCCAAAAGTTGTCATGCAAATGCTACTGTAATAGGCTATTTATTCATTATTCACAATCAGTATTATATGAGGAAACGCAATCGAAGTTCACCCATGAGGCTTAATTGTAATCGTAAACAATTACAATGCCACCGCAATCGACCCACGTCTGGCTACAAATTACCAACTCCATTGCATTCTACCCGGTTATGAACAAAGAGAATGCACAGAAAATGACATTTTCATGGCAAAGTATAAACCTGAGAGGAATATCAGTAACACCAATCAACAAGAAAGCCTTCGTCTTGTATCACTCCTTCTACAGCTTTCAGAAAAAGTCAGTAATTCGAATCATGAGCAGACAAGGCATTGTTACATCTGGGCAAGTAATTGCCAGAGACCAAGCACTCCTGCAGGAATGTGAATGATACAGCTGGGAAAATGAATAGGGTCCAGCATGGGAACTGCTGTAAAAGAAAAAAAAAAAAAAATAAGAAAACCAAGGTAGAACTGGGTGTTGCTGATCTTTAATATTGTTCCCCTAATAACAAGGGTCTAACAACAAAAGTCAAATGAGACCATGCAGAAATGAAATTCAAAACTATTTTCAGTTGCTTTGTAGCAGGAAGTCCCTTTACTTGTGAAGGCATCAAACCAAGAGTTTCTTCCATGTGATCGGTGCTCTACAGAAGACATCTTGCAGGTTCCAGAGTCTGGCTCATAAATACGACACGTAAAAATACACGAAGAAATAGAGGTAAAAAGGGAAGGATAATGCATGGCTGCTTGGATTGCTGAGCAAATGTTACACATGAATTCAACCACACTTCCAGAAGTCTCAGTTGCTTCAGTTAAAAAAAAAAAGGGGTTTGGTCCAACACTTGTACATGAGAGCTGAAGGTAGGGAGGTTTGACACTTGGGAGCCTAGACAGGCTTCTGAGATCCTTTCTTCCCGATCAGGGATTTGTGGATGTGCGGGATGACACCTGAAAGCAAAAGGACAAAATGTTTAGTACAAGACACAACAAATTGCATGCATATATATAGGGAAAAGGAAGTGCTGGTGATTGATGACCATTATGGAATAATTCAGTTCTCATATCCTGATGAAACCTTATATTCTTTTTAAGACTGCCTCAGAATTTCAGATGAAGTGCCTAATACATCTTAGGAAACTCATCTGCAAGGGTTTTTGGCTTAAATTTCAGTGATTTTTATATGTTATGGCTTATACCTATCACAAGAGAAGTAAAAGGCTCTGTATTATACTCTGAGATACTCTTTGAGACTGGCAGTTTTGTTAATCCTCATTATATTGCCATGCTATAAAATGCAAAAATCGATATTGGCAATATCATTTCTGAGATACAACCTCCTGTAGCTTACTTACAAGTGACATGAAAATAATTGTCCTCAAAGAAGCATACATCCATACTTTGTAGGCTTTCCTTATCATTAAGGAATCATTTCATGGCCTTGTAAATCCTTCACCATTATTGATGTTCAATTACTGTCATTTCCCAAGGGGCTCAAATGATTGCCCTTACTTGCAGTCTTACATCTACATTGTGCATAATATATGAGTCACCTAATTAAAGTCAAGACTTACTCTTGCTACGCTTCTCAAGCCTACCCATGCCTCTCGTGCTAAGGAAAATGGCTTGTAAATAAGTTAATAAGGGCAAGAAGCAGAGTACATTGCAGGAATGTACTTGAGGAGCATGCTTCTTGTGGTTCTATGGAAGCATATGTCCCAAAGCAAGCACATTAGCAAGATGAATATGCATCATGCCATCAACGTTGAATCTCTGGTATGCAAGAACACCTTTAATTTCAAGGGTTACTCTTATTTTCTTTTAATATAACTCAAATGATTAAGAAGGATTCATGCCAAATTTCAGACACATCCACACCTCTGTGGCAGAAATCTTTCATCATTAAAGATGTCAAGGGTTGAAATAGAGGGCGACATTAGTTGCAGATATTTTGAGAGGTTAAAGTGGAATATACTGTAGTTCTTCTCAAGTCAGGTGAAGTTGCACCTTGTACACTTCAGTCACCATGACAAACAGTAATTCCAAATAGCACATATTAGCAGTACCTTACCAAATCAGGGAATAGCAATTCATATTATTTCTAAGCCAGGCAAGTTTCCCCCAACTAAACTCCATGGCAGCGTTTCTAGCAAATGTCTAAGTCAGCCTTACTACCCCCCAACTGATTATCTTTTGAGTTAATGCTACATGACTAATCATGAGTGCCTTGTTTAATTTTCAGTTACACAGCAAATTTGCCTATGTCTCCAGCTACACATTAAAAATTGCAATAAAGAAATAGAAACTGATCATTACCTCCTCCAGCAATGGTGGCCTTGATAAGGGAATCCAATTCCTCATCTCCTCTGATGGCCAACTGGAGATGGCGAGGGGTGATCCTCTTCACTCTGAGATCTTTGGAGGCATTCCCTGCCAACTCCAACACCTGCAGCAACAAATTCACCGTCATCATAAAGTAGCCTAAGCAAAGCACTCTCACTAAAAAAAAATGTTGTCATACTTCAGCTGTGAGATATTCCAAGATGGCAGCACTGTAGACAGCAGCCGTAGCTCCAACCCTGCCATGACTTGTTGTGCGGTTCTTCAAATGTCGGTGGATTCTGCCTACTGGGAACTACAAAAGGGCATCACGTTAAAACTGGGCGTGTAACGATAATCTATCGGTTATCGGAATCATCTGACATGTAAATAGTTTCGATACCATTACCGATATTGGAAGTACATTCAGCATATATTGTGAATGATAGATATTCACTCATCTTTCTCACAGAAAGGTCAAACTTCCCTAAATCCCAAATGTTTATCAAGCGAGATGGTATTACACAAAGAGTAAGTCTTCCTTCCCCTTTGACCGGGGAAAGGCGGATAACGAGGCGAAACGAGACCCCATCCCTCAGTGACGTCGGCCAAAATACTAAAACCTCCATTCGTTAACGGTCCTTTACGAATACATGGACTCCCATGCAGGGAAAAGCGCTCCTCGCCTAAAAGGCCTCTTCATCTCTCCTAAATGACCTCCATATACTGCCCCCGGTGCGAAGGGTGTTCCTTCTGGTGTTTCGAACGTTCGCCATGCTATTCCCCCCCCCCCCCTGAATGAATTAGGCCTAACGTTACAAAGTAGGTCAAAGCTCACGATGTGAGCCCCTCCCTCTTGCGGGAGGTGAGACGGGACTACTGTAGCGTGAAAGTAGAATCCAGGACCCTCTTCCTGAACCGGTCGGGAGAGCGTGGAACACAGAAACAGCCCGTGGTAACCTCACTCGTTCGCCGTGGGAATCCATGAGAATTCAACGAGATTTGCCGTTGCAAACTTTACGTACGGTCCATGTAAAAGTATCGTGACCGGTAAGAGAAAGTGCAAAATTCCGACTGCTGCTACCACTGTTTCGGAATTCTCGGAAGGGGGATTTTCGAGTTACACGCGGGAAGGAATGGCTGAGAATAAATCATTGAGCGACGAAGCAGAGGCAATATAGAAATCGCAGTGCACACGATGCGTTTGGGGGCGGTCCGTTGGTGCGAATAGAAGGGGGTTGGTAGAAATCAGGGCTTGGACAGAAACAAGACAGGAACGAAAGTGGGCGGGGCTTGAGATTCGTTTCTTCACGCGTATCAACAAAACGTTCCCTGCGGGGAAGGGGGACACAAGATGTACCATTTCACCATTTTCCGCATTCCTACATCAATAACCAGCCCCACTTGTCTATGAGTGGTTGACATAACGAACTATGTATGTCAGAATACCGTTCCATCAAACTCAAACCTTGCTCCTCAAAATCTTCTCTGGGGGTGTCAATTTTTGATGAACAATCCTTCTAAAGCATTGTTAACCTAGCTTTCCTTCTCCTCCTTTGGAAAACAGCTTAATAAGCAATAGGTATGCTGTAAAACCACAATATGGATTTCTCACTAAATTGTACATCAATTAAAAGATGGCCAGAATCAGTAGCATTAGGAATGTATTTTCAAATACTGTCCTAACTTATTTATTATCTACACCTCTTATCAATGTTCTATCTTTCCCTCCAGCCCATATTTTAATATAACAATGGCAGTTTCCCCATGTCTCTAAAAGCCAAACACCCAACTGCAGGTATATATGTATGCAAAGATAATATTAACGACCAATTCAGTAGAACATAACCTGATCCAAGGGTATGAAGAAACATGAAAGTGATATTTTATCTTTGACATGTTCACTTCTGCATAAGAAATGCAGGCATAATCCCTTGGCATCAACAATCACTGTGAACCATTGGAATTTCTTCAAATTCAGGAACACATGTCATTCTCTCACATATGCAAAGAATGCACAGCATACCTGTAAACCTGCTCTTGCAGAACGTGAGATGGCTTTGGCTTTTGCCTTCCCAGTATCTTTGCCTGCTTTGCCTCCAGCCTGAAAGAGAATAACAGATTCCCCATTCATAACACATTAAACATCAAGTATAACAAGGGATACCTTCAGCACACTTCAGTCTGTTACCCTAGGCCAACATGCTGACTTTTTTTTTACTACATCTATATCTTTTCATAAGATAAATTTCAAGATTTAGGCCAAAGCTCAATATGCAGTAAGGAAGGCTTATGCCTCATCACTCAATGGGAGGTTTTGAGACTACACATAACTACCCAAGGAATTAAGGTGCAATTTTGCTGTTTTGTAAAGTAAATTTGCTCATTTCAGGAAACCAGTAGCAAGATGTCAAATGACTGATAAATAGGTATTTGCACAAGGGTAATATGAATGGAAGAAAGCTTTAGTTGTGGACAACAGCCACAGTGACAGAACATAGAGAAAGGGGGTTACCCACATTGAACACCCCTGAGAACAGTCACATTCCCACAACTTGTCTCTGTATATCCCTTTTCTTTTTGGGCATGGGGGATGTGATGACAATTTTGATACTGCTGACAATTGGCTTTCCATCAATGCACTTTAGGGTACTAAGGCTTGGGCAATTTGGGCTCACCAAACTCTGAACTCAAACCAAATACTTTGGTGGCCAGAGCACAGTTGACAACATATGCCCTGGAGGGCCTAATCCTTTGCTCATCATGATATTTAGTACAAATCAGCTTAGTCAGATATTAGTTAGAGAACATTTTCTCAGCCCTTGTATAATAATTCTAGAATTTATACATACACTCTTACAAAGATATTCGCATGAATGGTGTTCACAACACTAATATCATGAGGTCCTTAAGATGATCAACCATCTATCCCATATGCTTAGGTTGGACCACCTAGACAAACCACCAGTCATGGTTGCACCCAATTGGCCACCCTAAAATCCATTAGATGATGGAGGAAATGTATATTCTGTTTGTAGAGGTTAGGCCATAGAAGATACTTGTGCTCATTGTTAGTATACAAACTGATCCAAAAATAATTGCCTATGGATTATTGCAAAAAATCAGGGGAGGCAGGAAACTGCTAAATCATTTGGCAGACCCAAAATTTGAAACCTTGGTCTAGAACATCATTCTTCTCAAACATAGGCCAGCTAAGGCCCCCTCTTTGACATCATAGGGGGTGTGCTTATGGGATTGTGATTCCTTTGCCAAGGGGAATAAGGAGTTGCATTTTCAACTTTTTAAAATGCAATTTGAGAACTGTCCTGTGTCTGCCATGTGCCCTTTCTCTTTACTTAAAAAAAAGTTGAACTGTATTCAGAAAATAACTGGTTATGACCACTTCATTTTCCTTCAAAAGTTAAGCATATATTATCAAATTTGACTAGAAAAATTCTGATCTAATTTGAAAAAGTGGCAATTGTATAGATATAAGCACATCATCTATGAAGTTGTAGTTCTACTGTAAACGTTACAATGAAGACAATCCTAAATAAAACCTGCAGACTAGGCCTTAGGCTGCAAAATTAATTATTCTAATTCTCGTGGCAAATTTTTCCGTTGCGATGTGGTTCATTCAAAATTAAAACATTAATATTTCAAAATGCATACGTTTGCGATACAAATCAATGCTTCCTGTTCGTCAACTGTATATGGCGCTAAAACATGTAACTGCATTTTTGCGGGGAAAATGGTAGAAAGCAGGCCAAGCAACTGAGCAAGTAAGAAACAATGAATAGATCAAGGCAAAAGGCTTACTCTACTCACTTCACGGGTTACGCCGAAAGTGAACTACGAAATTGCCGCTTTCGGCTTAGGCCTAGGCCTAACGTTAACTTATTACGGCCCATATATGCGAATCAGGCGAAAAAGTTTATCTAGCCACAAGGGGAGTCCAACTGTGCGAGTACATGGGTCAATATGAATGTACTATAGGCTAGGCCTATGAATCATGAAACTCGCCGATACAGTACCGCCGATACACCTGGGCTTAGGCCAACTGTTTACGGTTTTCGATCTAGGTCTTCACGAACTAATAGGATACACTGAGAGGCCTAAAGAGAAACCAGCGAGACTGTAAAACTCACCATGCTTGAATCTCCTCACGCGTATAGAGACGAACACGGTAATCCTGCGTTGGAAGCTTGCTCGGCTTGGAGCTACAAGGCGTAACGATCGCAGGAGTGTCCGGCCAGAGAATGACGCTACGAGAAGCCGCGGGAGTTTGAAGTGACGCTTCCCCCTCCCGACCAATCGCGTCCTTCCCTCCTGGTGACGTGGAGCGTATTCGATGCTCGCGGAGTGACCAACGACGACTGCGGGCGGCAAAGCTGACTCGCCGGTCGCCCCGATCGAAAATCAAGGCAATGCAGCCATAGAGGGCTCCTTCATGGCAATGTGCCCGTAGAGGCTTTCCAGCGCTTCTCGGGGGCCGCTCCAGCGCAATGGGAACCTTGAATACGCCTACGTTTTCTTTATTCGAAAAAACGCCAAATCGAACGGACGTTTGAGTGCACCGGTCTGCTCGTGATGCCCCCCATTCTCATACCAGGCAACGGAAGGGACGGCTTGGTGCTGCCGCCGGTTGTCGCCTTTGTTCCATCGTCTCTATGGCCCTGTTATCTTGCTCATACCCAGAAATGCCATATCTTCGTCCCCAATTGAAGTCGAGAGCCCGTTTCGCCGTTGTAGGTGACACGTACCCCCGATTCATCGATCGATCGGCAATCTATCGATCTGCATCCGTCCGGGAAAACTCGTGCGAGACTCTCGATTCTTACGGATTCCTTCCGTTCTGTATTCATTGGGTGACGGCAAAATGAAGATACGTCGTCGCAGTAGGTTAAGTTCGAGTGAATCGGTACGATGAATTGCCAACGACAATAAAAATTTTCCCTCGATCGACAGTCGTAAGCCGAGAAGCGGCATCACTCGCCACATGACGATGCTGCCACCACGAAATTCATCGTTTTTGCAATTACTGTATAAGTAGGCTTATAGTCATGATGGAACGAGTCGGTTCGTGTTGTAATTGCGACTTTTCTCGTGAGTCGGCCTCGAACTCGTCATCGTGTTTTGCCAAGAGCGAGTCGGAATTCGTCGGGAAACTTCGCGTCGCGTGTCGGCACTCCAGGGTTGTCACGGACTTGAGTCTTGTTGCGAGGAATGTCACGAACGCGAACATCGTGAGGAACGTCACGACAAGGAGCGCGAGGCGTACGGAAGAGGTGGGGGGGGGGGGGGGGGGGGGGGGGGCACAGCTGCTATCCCTTCACGTGTCGCTTCCGTGCATTATTGTGAACCAGGCCAGGAATATCCTTTTGTCCGCACGCAGTTGCGGCTCGAATGTGCGGATCTCAAGGTCGTCCCCACACAGGCCGGCCGAGCACCGCCGCGTCGCATCCTCAGCGGTCTGCGATCGGGGATGGCATTCACAATTCCAATTATATACGATCATTATGCCAGAAAATATCGGTAGGGGGATCCCCCCCGCTTCAGCTGCCCGTTCGGGCTTTTTCGGCTGGAGCCATCGATCCGAACTCGCTGAAAGGGGTTTGGGGTATTAACGCTAGAAATACCAGAGCGGTCATTCCGACCGCTATATTAAAAATCGTATAAAATCATTATTATGTAACATTTAATTTTTTTTCTTCAAGTTGTTCATGTACAACAGAGGCCCGGATTATCCCATAGGCTATCGCCTTCAGCCTTCTTATTTTTAGGCCCAGCTTTTGGCCCTCCATCCCATTTTTTTTGTTGCAATATGTCATTCATAATAGGCCCAGTAGCGTGCCCAGGAAATCCGAATGGGGGGGGGGGGAGAGGGTTTGCCATATGAGACACTGATTACGCACCCTAATGGGGGTGCAGGTGAACATATGAAAAAACTAACATCCCAGCCTGTATTTGTGGTCAAATTAAAAAATTTGTGAGAATCGAACTTGTAAAATTGACCACAAGGGGGAGGTTATGACCCCCAAATCCCCCTCCCCCCCTTGGGGCGCCATTGCTTTGCTCTTCCCCTTCCTTAGCCCTCATAGCCTTAATCCGGCCCTGACAACAGAACAAATTTAAAGGAAAAAAAAAGGTCTGTTCTAAAGTTTTAATACGTGGAATGTTGAAAAGGACATTAGGCAATGTAAATTACTTTGCAGAGTCCAGGTGTTTATGGAATGAAGATAGGCGTGATACTCCGCACGCGTGCACGG
The DNA here is from genome assembly GCA_905338385.1 of Darwinula stevensoni. Taxonomy (NCBI): domain Eukaryota; kingdom Metazoa; phylum Arthropoda; class Ostracoda; order Podocopida; family Darwinulidae; genus Darwinula; species Darwinula stevensoni. Next base: position 5,889 of record CAJPEV010000334.1, on the reverse strand, counting down.
CGCTTGCCACGCCCTGCCTTCTCCCACACGGCACGGCCGTCTTGCGTCTTGGTCCCTTCATCGTCGTCATGGTCATTTTCATCCTTGTTTAGGCATTTCTCGTTTTCATTTCTGGATTCAGCTTCAGATAGGTCCTGTAATAGCTGTAAGCACTGGAGTGCAGTATCACGTTGTTTTCTTGGTCTATTCATTTCCACTGCGCACGATTTCACGGCAGATACACAGAATCAGCAAATAAGTTGCAGGAAAAATTTACCTCAACTTGTCCGAAAAAAATCCTACCTTAGCATATACAAGATGTATGCATAGCTTTCAAGTTCGGCTTCAAGAAAATGCACGCTTTCACAGCAAATTAGTCACGTGATTACAGCAGGTCGGTCACGTGACCACAGCAGGTCGAACGCGTGAAAATGGTAGGTCAGACGCAGACTCACAGCAGCTTAGGCAGTTGCTCACAAAGCCGAATGCGTTGATTTCTCAATGGCGGTCAAAATGACCGCTCCGGTACTTCTGGGTTTAACGTGTTATATCTCCGTTGATTTTGCAACCCTGGGTATACTGCTGTATCAGGATGCTGAATACTTAGATATAGAAAGACGAAAGTCCTTAGTTGCCAAACGAGCGGAGTGAGTTGCATTTAAAAACCGCTAGCGGTCAAAACGACCGCTTCGGTACTTGTACTGTTAATTGGAGCACGGAGAGCATTAAGAACGTGCTAAAAACCCGAGGAACCGCGATACCGGGGGATGACCATAATTACCAGACCGTGAAAAATCCCAGGAGTTTTTAGGCGGAAAGCCCCATATTCCCGATATTCTGACTTCGACCGGGCAGAAGTCGTTTCTGTCCGGCGCATCTTGCACGAATCGTTTAGAAGGCTTTCGTGTGCAACGCCGACGTTCTCCGTGGCCAGTTGCCACGACTTCCTGCAAAAAAAAAAAAAAGAGACCAAGAAAAAATCTGACCAAGTAAGAGACTAAGAGCCCACGTAAAGAGTTGAATCTAATATATATAGACGATCGTGACTGACTGACGCTGATTCGAACCATGTTCTAGAAAGATTAGAAATCTGAATCTTGGTACATAAGTACCTATTGGGATGCAGAGTTCAGAAAAAAATCTGATTTTGGAGGTATAGATTGTCCCAAAAGTTTCTTTCGTTTTTTTTTTTACAATTAATGAATCATGCGAAATTTCGAAACGGCGAAATTTTATTGAAGTATATATGTGCCACTCTGTTCAACAACCTTCTTCCATCTCTCCTGAAGTCTCATAATAATGCCTTCTTTCCAAAACGTTTGTGATTTGCTGGCAAAATACTTATCAAAGTGATTTTTCATGCCATTCAAAGAGTCAATTTTTTTTGGCGAAGGGAGTTTTTGAGGGAAAGAAACAAATAGTAGTCGGACGGAGCAATGTCCGGAGAGTAGGTGGGGCAGAACGTTCCAATCGAACGCAAGGAGTTTGTTTCTAACAGCCAAAGATACGTGTGGCCTGGCGTCGTCATGGTGGAAGACAACACTTCGTCTGTTTGCTGATTCTGGGCGTTTCCTGGCTATTGCTGACTTCGATTCGTCGAGTTGTGAGCGGTATTTTTCAGAGTTGATGGTCTGGTTTGGTGGAAGCAGCTCGTAGTAGAGAACACCCTTCCGATCCCACCAAATCGACAGCAAAACTTTCTTCGGGTGGAGCCCGGCTTTAGCGACAAGAATGGGACCTTTGTCTCGGCTGGACCAGGATCGTTTGCGTCCCACGTTGTCGTAAAGTATCCAACTTTCGTCCCCGGTGACCAATCTTTTCAAAAAAAGGATCTTTTTCGTGGCGTTGGAGCGGCAAATCGCAGATGGAAATGCGGTCTAGGATGTTGCGCTCCGTCAGGTCTTGGGGTACCCACACCTCATATCGATTCGTGTAGCCAATCTTCATTAGATGATTATGCACCGTTGTTCGCGGGATGTTCAGACTCTCTGCGATCTCTCTAATAGTCTACCGGGGGTTTTCATCCATTAAGGCCTTCGTGAGATCCGTATCTGTATCCGTATCTTCTGAACCAAGTGCGAACGGTCTGGACAGTCACAGCATGGTCCCCGTAAACGCCGCAAATCTCACTTGCAGTTTCCTAGGCCCCGATGCCTTTTTTGAAGCAGTGCAATATCACATGCCGAAAATGCCTCCCCTGGTTATTCAGGGGGTTTTCAGTTTTATCTTTCCACACTAGCTCACTATCATTTTGGATCCATGTCCCCAGGGCATGGATCTAAAATGTTACATTTTTCCTGAGCTCATCGTCTCGGTAGGCACGTCCATGCCAAGTTTCAGTTTTCTATAACAATATTTTTGCTTAAGTAAAACGGAGAGACATGGAAAACTGAAACTTGGCATGGACGTGCCTACCGAGACGATGAGCTCAGGAAAAATGTAACATTTTAGATCCATGCCCTGGGGACATGGATCCAAAATGATAGTGAGCTAGTGTGGAAAGATAAAACTTGGTACATAACTACCAATTGGGATGCTGCGTGCAGAAAAATTCAGACTTTGGAAGTAAATGTCTTGGGGCACAAATTTCATAGGGAGATGTTTTCAACTAATTATTTTGCATCAGTTAAACTTATGAACATGGAAAATTGGAACTTTGCATGAATGTGACTACTGAGACAAGGAGTTAAAGAAAGATGTTACATCTCGATACATCCCCTGGGGGAATTATTTCGAGGGTGATGTTTAAAAAAAAATTTGTCGTGGCGAATTGGACAGAAATGGAGGAAATGAAACTTGACACACGAATAAGCGACATGATATTATTGAGTTGAGAGAGTATTCAGCTTTCATGATGCATCCCCTCCGGGCATAGCTTTTGGGTGGGTCGGCTTTTCCAAGCATGTTTTTTTCACCAGCGGAAAGGGTAAGCGTATACGGTTGAAACTTTGTGGGCATGTAGTTCTCAGAGGATTGATTTCGATTCAAAAAAATTGTAATTTTCGGTTAAAACGCCTCATGGCACAGTTATTGCAAATGGCGTATTTTCCAAAATTTTCTGATCCAGCAAAACAGAGGGCGCTAAAGTTTCAACTTGGCAAAGAAGAACCTGATGGAAAGCTGAGTAAAGAAAAAATTCTACTTTTATTATATATAGACGATCGTGAGTAGCTGACTGACTGACATAAGTAACTATTCGCCTAGTGAGTTCAGGAAAAATTATACTTTGGCGATACATGCCATGGGGGCACACATACACATTTTCGGGGAACATATTTTCAAATAGTTCTCTTTGCTTCGATCAAACGAAGACACATGGAAAGATGAAACTTGGCAAGAACGTGACTGCTGACGCACTGAGCCCAGGGAAAATGTCAAATTTCCAAAATATTATTGGGGGCATATTTCTTGGGGACGTTACGTTTTCAAATGAATTGTTCATATCCTAGCAAATCGGGCAGAAAAAGAAAAGTAGCATCTGGCGTACGCATAACAGGCGTGATGTTGATTTAAGTAAATATTCAGCTTTTGGTTGTGCGTCTCCTCAAAGCACAGCTTTTGAGTGGGTCGCTTTTCCAAATACATTTTTTTTTTTGCCGCCAGCAAAAAGGGAAAACGTGTAAGGCTGAACTGGGTGGCATGGAGTTCCCTGAGTATACATTGCAGAATAATAATAAAAATTTTGTTAAAACCCATCAGGACACTATTTTTGTAAGCCCCATTTTCCTGAGTTTTTTTTTGATCCAGCGAAACAGAGACAGAAAATTTAAACTTCCCTCAGAAGTACCTGTTTGATTGCCGAGTTCAGGAAAAATCCAAATTTTGAAATATGTCCCCTTAGCGTAGATTATAGGAGGGAAGTATTTAAATTTGCTAGTATGAAATACTTCAGACCGAAAGGGATTTTAAAAATTGAGTGGAGGCTTAGTAAACATCTATTTAACCTTTTGAGATAGCGTCGTAGCGGCATTAAACTTTTTTTTTCTATTTAACCTCCAAAAAGATATACCCTGAACCCTTTTTGCTAGCAGTGTAAGCCAGGGTCGTCGGGAGGGGGCGCATGGAAGAAAATAACTGCTACTGTAGGAGATAAATGACGGGAAAAAAGGAAAAAGGATTTTTCTTAAAAAATTTCCAAGATAATTGGTCTGATACGGAGGTTCTATTTTCTTTCGTTGAAGATAGTCGTTCGTGGGTTTTATGAAAGCGAGAAACTGGCTCATCTTCAGGGTGAGTCAGTCAACAACCTGATACTCATGGCCCACCTTGTACATGTACTCCTTTCCCTTGCTCAAAAAAAAAGACGATCACTTAAATACAGCGCCGTACCGAGGATATTTGGCGTCCTGTGCGAGGTACCAATCCAGCCCCCCCCACCCTCCTTCTATACCTCTCCAGTTTCCCCAGCACCAACAATACATTATATATTCATTTCTATGTTTAATTTAGTTGAATTCAGGAAAACCTGCAATTTTGAAATAGTATTTTTCAAATTTTGTAGTGCATCGGGCAGACAACCGACGCCCTGTGCAGACGCCGCCGAGCGGGGACTCGCAGCCCTCTCGGTACGGCTCTGCCTCTCGCTCCCGAGTCTCTCCATTATCTTCTTTCCCATCATATTTCTGTTCCCTACGCGACTACAAATATGCACAACCGAGAATGAAGAAACTGCTCGGGTTCCTCGACACTCGGCATTCGGCGGGGCGAGGTGGCCCGGGGATGGAGGGCGTTCCTCGACGGGCGACGAGGGGGTCCTTGCTCTTTGAAGGGTGTCAGGCGGGGTCGGAGGAGGGAGGGAAAACCTCCGTCTCTTCCACGACGGTACCGCGAGGAAAAGAACGCGTCCTCGCGCCTCGGCCAGCTCTAGGGCGGTTCTCGTGCTCGTCGTCCCGGCATGCGGTCGAGGTGGACCAAGGGGGGAAATTCCTTCAGATGTAGTCGGGTCTGTCACAGGGGACTGCGTCTCCTGGTCGCGGAGCGTGTACCTACCTCTTCATGGCTTGGGTCGTGCCTGGATTCCACTATTTTACTTCCTGGTTGGGTAGTTTTCATGATGGTCGGTGGTTCCGACCGAATAACTCCGATTAAAGGAATTGGGATAAGCTGTTGGTACTTCCGACCGTACTTTCAGGGCGTAGTTCGAGCCTGTTGTCGGGATGGGTGCTTTCTCCTGGTTATGAGGTGCTTTCTCCTGGTTATGAGGTGCTTTCTCCCGGTTATGAGGTGCTTCAGGGCCGAGGACGAGCCTGAGTAGCACTTAAGAGGGGACTCCTGATCGCAAGTCGAGAAGAGGGTTGAACCAAGAGAAGGATTGAATGTTATCCCCGATTGAAGTTTTTCATTTATCGAAACATTGCTTGCACTCGTACAACGGAAGAATGAAAGTTGGATGGGCCCCAGCTGGCCGTCAGGGCCTTATCAGGCGGTCAGTTGTGTCAGCTGTGGAGGAGTGTCGTTTGCAAGAACGGAGTTTCCCTTGCATTCCAAGCACTTTCGATTGTTGCTTGATATCTCCAAATTGACTCCTTTCTTATTTCTTTTGCTCCAGCTCCTTGTAGACAAGGGCTTGTGGACAACCAGTGGTTTTTTCTTGTTGCTCTTTTCGTTGGTGCAGGGGCCGTATTTCACGAAACATTCTTACGAACTTTTTCTTCGTAAGAAGGGAAAAGTTCTTAAGTGGATTTCATGAAACATTTTTGCGTAAGACGTTCGTACGATCTTCGTACGCAGTTCGTAAGAATGCCGCTCGATTTCGGTACTCACGAAAGCGCAAAAGTTCCATCTTTCTTCGCAAGTCTCCGAAAGGTCCCGAGGGAATCTGTGGGACTCTCTTTTCATCCGGTGTCAGAATAGTAAGACGAAATAATGCTCCAGCAAAACTCTTTTCCCCCTCAATTATTGAAAAATCCT
>CAJPEV010000333.1:57965-138526 GCA_905338385.1 Darwinula stevensoni | reverse complement strand
TGTCTGTCCTTTCTTCTGTCTCAGAGTGCAGCAGGAGAGGAAGTGGAGGAAGGAGGATCACTGGCTCAAAAACAGAAGATCAGCTTCTTGGAGAACAACCTCGATCAGCTGACCAAGGTCCACAAGCAACTGGTTCGTGACAATGCAGATCTGCGCTGCGAATTGCCCAAGCTGGAAAAGAGGCTGAGGGCTACAATGGAGCGTGTGAAGGCTCTGGAAGGTGCACTCAAGGAAGCCAAGGAGAGTGCTATGCGGGACCGCAAGCGATATCAGTTTGAAGTGGACCGCATCAAGGAAGCAGTGCGACAAAAGAATCTCGCCCGACGTGGTCATGCTGCCCAAATAGGTCCGTTTCTCCCCCTCAGATTGCTCATTTTGCTTCAGCTACTTTCATCTCCAGCGTTGATTTATTTCTTAAATCTGGATTCTTGTGATATCCATCTGGCTTGTGGTTGTCAAGAAATTCAGAAACAGGAAGTGGATCTGTTTCATGGTACAGAACTCATGTTGGGCTCAAAGGCAAAATTTCATCATGTATCTAAGGAGAAACAGACCAGTAAGCACAGCTGCAAACTTTTCATTTGTACAAGAACGGCAGTAAGGATATACAGGATGGTGCAAAAGTAGGTGTACAGTTAGCTGTTACTTCCTTATTACTTACTATTACTTTTTAGTTATTAATTTTATTATCATTTGTTTGTTACTTTTCCAGTACCTCTGTAACAGCCATTTTTGTCACTCAAAAGTCAGGTTCCTTGCCATTATCCTCTACATCTTAATATAAAAATTAAATAAAATTTCTTCTGTACGCCTACTTTTGCCCCACCCTGTGCTTTTGGCTTTTTCTTTACCTAACCATAATCTCCTTTTTTTTTCCATTGAACTCTGGTGGCCTTTCTCATATTTCATTTCTGAGATATGGTGACCTTATCATTTGGATAAAAACTTGGGTTTTTTTCCAGTCTGTTTCTGTTAACTGTTTCACTTCAATCCTTACCTTCATGCCATCAACTATCACCCATTGGAAAGTGGGTAGTGTTCAGTCAGGGTGGTTTTTGCACTAGCAAGGAGCAATATGGATGCATTTTATCACACGAAGTCCATGCCACTTTTTAGGCTCTTGTCCCAAACTATGATTTAACTAGATAACTGTCAAAAGCATGGAAGCCAATTCTCCATTTAGTAACTGACAACATACCAAAGAGAAAGTCTTAAATGTGGTATAATTTCACAGGAGAAACCTGAAGTAATAACCTGAACTGCTTCTCATTCTCAGAAAAAGAATTTCATAAGCTGGAATTATTTATTTCATCTCCTGAGCATTATGGATGCTCATACTCTGCCAGAATAGAAATTAAATAGCCAGGAGATTGATGGGAGTGCTTTTTATAGATCTATACCTTGTGTTTGACTTTTGATTGTAAACTGATATATAGGACATGTCTTTCTGAATGACCTTCTTGTTGTCCTTTTTATTATGTTGTATACATGGTTTGATGGAATCCATGATGTTGTGGGGTTGCAGCCAAGCCAATTCGGGCAGGGCACCACCCGGCAATATCTGGAGGTTTCATGGGAGGAGTCGGAATGCCTCCTGGAATCCGAGGGGGTCAGCCCATCCGTCCCCTCTCCGAACTCGAGGTCCAGGCCTTGAAGGCACAGCAACAAAAGAAACTTCTCGCCTCCAGTTCTTCTTCTTCTTCCCTGAAGCGAGGTAAGCCTTTTATTCTCTTAAGCCAAGGTCTGTTGAAAGTTCAGCTTACCCTCCAACAAGGTTAATGGTTGAGAAGGCTCAGAAATGCTAGAACTTCCCGTTGTCGAAGTTAAAGGTTGCATAATATTTTAAGTGGTACACATTTATTTTAGAAATTCACTTTCTTTTCATTCGTTTTAGAAATTTTTTCTCCCCAAAAAAGTTCATGTAGCATTTGTTTTACCTCATCACAATCTAGTGAGGCATGTTTTGATTTATATAAAATGAATTCATGCAGTACAAGGTTCCTGCTTAGGAATTAGAAGATTGAATTGAATTAGAAGATTGGAATTAGAAGATTTGAGCAGCACAATATCATATTTGATTTTTGCAAATCCTTTACCAATGTAACAAGACTATTTTTCCTCCCTTCACTATTCCTCCAGCTTATTGAGGCCATTGAAGTCAGTACCATTGAAGAACTTCTATATGTTCTTTCCACGTTGCACTTAGCTACAGTAAAATTTTTAGGGTCAAGCCAGAGTACCTCCTTGCCAAGTTTTCTAGTTCTGCATAACTTGAGATTTAGAAATATTCAAAGAGGATATGAGGCTTCTTTAAGTTCTTTTTCTGAGTCCAGCAATTGACCCTTCATTTGCATCCCCTGCAGCACCCACATTTTGTAGGATGAAAGTCAAAGTCTTATCATTCTGTCTGGGAACGCATAGCAGATTTGTTTGGTTCAGGCACCAATCAACAATATACAATTCAATGTTGTTGATTTTTGTTGGAAGAAATGATGACCAAACAAAATATGTTCTCATTACTTTTGTTCTGCAGTATATAGGGAAGGTGTTTAGCACAAACAAATAAAAGTTTCTCTCAGCTTCTACATTGTGTAATAATTCCACTGTTCCTTTATCTTTTTTTCAATTCACATTAAGTTCTATCAATATTCTCTTGAGAGCTTCAGAAATTGCATGAAGTCTTAAAGGAAGCACTAGAGCTGTTCATTTAATTCATTGACAGGAATAGGCAAGGACAGGAGTCCCCCCCCCCTGGAAGGTCATAAGAACATATTGTATACCATTCCAAGAATCCATTTACAATCATAATTTCTCATCTTGCTGTACAAACTGATGCTTAACTTTAACAAAATGATACAGGAAGCATTCAGAGCTAATGTCCATATTTGTTCACACAGTTAGCCTCATGGGTTGCCAACTTGAAAGCTGGGCAGATCTATGTGGATGACAGCCCCCAATCCACAGCTGTTGCTGGAAGCTCCAGAACTGATTGACCCCCATGTAAGGGTACAATCAAGAGAGCAATATTTAACCATTTCAGTGCCATGGACAAATTTTTCGGCCTCATGTACTCCTCCTGTCAAAGGCTGATATTTTGGCCACAGCTGTTTTTCTAGGTTTCTTCCATCATGTAGTTGGGGTATTTCTTGTTAGGTGGTATGAAAATCAGCCAACAGCATTTTTGTCAGTGGTAGACACAGCCAGTTTTTTGGCTGCACTGCACTGAAAGGGCTAAAATGCTCTGTATAATATTGTTGGCAGAAGACCAGTGTTGTCAGGAGTGAATTGGATTCCTGTGAATGGGACATTTTACCACTTGACTCTAACCCTTGGAACATGGGTAGTGTATATTGCACAAATGTTACCTGTTTTTCTCATTCACAGCCCTGGTAGTGAGAGGAATGGAATTGTATGAAAGTGTATCATCATTAATTGAAGTTTAGGTTACTTAACAATTTTTATGTGCATGAAAGTGCTAGCACTTCATAAATGTTTGCAAGTATGAATTTTATTTTTTCAGAGGGAGGAGGAGACAGCTAATGTGCACAAGTGTCAAGGTGGTGATTTGAAAGGATGGTGTTGTCTTGGAATCATTTTCATTCCTTCTCCCCAATGTCTTTGCTTCCTTTCATCCTGATTTGTGATTTGATCCATGGATGACATTCTCCTCCGGGTGACAGGCAGCTCCTACCTCCCACCTTTTCCTTGTCTCTGCATTTGTCATGAGCCCTTTCACTTCCTCCATTGGCCAGGTTTGGTCCTCTTTTCTGGATGCCTTATGTCAAGATTCTTAATATTGAGAAGATGGACTCTTCTCTTGATCTTCAAGCCAAAGATCTAAAATTTGTGTTGCCTTCTTTTGAGGATATGCCTTTTTTGTTTGTGTAAAATATTTGAGTAAAAGAGAGTATTTCTCCTAGAAGTGCATGCTCCTGGTGCAGGCAAGCGTTTCTATCCTTTTCAGCTTGTAGATACCCTTGAGATAAGTTGCACGTACCCACATCTGTTTCATCTGTTTTAGCACTGCAGGGTTCCAGGAATATTTTTATTTAACAGCATTTGAAGAGAATGTCCTTATTTCAGTGGAAGAGGAGAAGTCATTTTGTCAGGCTTTAGACTGTTCTCTTCAACCAGTGGGTGCTTAGTCATTGTGCTAAGCATTTTCTCCTCTTTTTATTTAACAGCATTTGAAGAGAATGTCCTTATTTCAGTGGAAGAGGAGAAGTCATTTTGTCAAGCTTTAGACTGTTCTCTTCAGCCAGTGGGTGCTTAGTCATTGTGCTAAGCATTTTCTCCTCTCTGGTCAAGGTCCTCTCCCAGCTCCCATTGTTCTTTTCTTGCCACTTTTTTGAATGCTTCCTGTTTTGCAAAGCTGGTCTAATGGAATCAGCCTGCTTCCATTCTCCACTTATGGTTTCCAGGACATTGTTTTTGGAATAAAGAATAGTCACATGGGTATCGTGCTTTTTCATTTTCATCCTTCTCTGACTACAATACAAATCTAACAGTGAAGTGTTTTCAGGTCCAACATACACACCAGAGATATGACTTGTAAATGCATTAGATTGAGTTTGAGAGTGATTTTTGCCAATTATATTTTTAAAAAATATATAAGCCACATTGTAGGACTCCTGAAGAAGTTTCTCATGGCCCTTTCAATTGGGAGTGGGTTCCTGATCTAGTAAACACTTTTTAGAACAGGACTGGGCTCACATTCACATTAAGAAATTGCTTGGGTTGTGGTTTAAGCACATCATGGGTCCAGACTCCGTGAAGGGAATAGTGCTGTTAATGACAAAACTATAAAACCATCCCATAAAATAAATGCTTCCATATATTTGATTGTAATTCCCTTCTTGGCTAACCCAGGTAAGTAACTACAACAATCAAAAGTGCCTTAAGTTACATTTGAAAACCATATTGATCATGAAAGTTTTTTCATATTCAATCATCTCCACAAAAGTGGAAATAATCTAATCAAAAAGGGTGTCAGAGGCTTTCAAATGTCCTCTCTAGACAAACATGTCTATGTATCTCTTCAACCTTCCCAGTTGCCACCTTCAGGTTTTGGAGCTCAAGATCACCTTATACAGTTCTTGGCATACTAAAAAAGGTTTTTTTTTTTCAGGAACCCCAAATATAATTTCATTCCTGTTAATAGAAGTAGCAATGAATTAGTGTAGATATTGCATGGCCCCTGAATCAATGCTGAGTTAGGTGAGGCTATGTCAGAGATCTTGAATTGATTAAATTCATGTCATTACCAAAATTCAATATGATATTTGCATGCAAAGGAAATTCCTGAATCGCATCTATTTGAAGAATTCAAAGCCACTAAATTTGAGCATTCAAAGCAGTATCACTTTGAGCAAAATGGCTTATGACTGATAACCTAATCAAATGTAGGAGGATAATTATGTATCAACCATGCCATTCCCCAACTGGATCTGTTCAGTTTGAAAATATATTAGCTATTGCTGGATGTAACTTTCGAAACTGCTGGCCATGAAGAAAAATACAGGCAGAAGATATGGATAGCACATCCATTTTAACTTAAACCAAGATTTTGACCTAATTTGCCGTGAATGGTGTTCTCATCTTGACTGACCTGTTCAAGTATAAACATTTTCTATCAGATTGAAGAACACACACTATCAACATAAACAACCACAGCCCAGAAAACAGCTTGAATGGTTATGGTTTTTCTGCAATGGGTTGCAAGCAGCAGCTGCTACAGCCCTTAATGCTCTAATGTCTCAATGTTTAAGAAATGTTGGAGTTTGACAGATGAGGTGCGCTTCCTAGCAATCAAACATTGGCTTTTGGCTTCAGAAAAGTACCCATGAAGATCCTATTCTCACCATCAGTGGAACTGTTAAAAAAGAGCAACTTTTGAAGTAAAGAAATTCATCCTGAGATTGGTCAAAAACAGACTTCATTGATTCAAAGCAAGAGTGTTTGGCTATCTCAAAAACCCTCTCTTGTCAGCAGTTTCTTCTTTGAGCTTGGAAAGGAGCTGCATGTGAATCAAGGGCCCAATCGCATTTGCCGTATTTAAAGCATCTTCCATGGATGTTGGATGGAAGCTGCCAGGACCCACTTTCCGCACATGAGTCACGATGCCCTGTACCGTTATGCCTACAACCAGGCTGCCTTGCCCACATGATTCCTCTTCCAGGGAAGGATCCAAGACACAATGATTGCCAATCCTCAGGAATGTCATGAAACATGGCACATTCGTCACGTCGAGCTTAAACCCTTTAGACGGATCACTGGAGACTTCAACCTCTGGCTTGTTATCGGCTAGGAATTTCACTGCAACCTTTGCTATGACCGTATTATACAGAGCAGCTTTCACACCCAATGAAACCGCATCGTACAAATTACCCCCACATTGCAGTATTAAGATATCTACAAAGAGGGTCCATGAAAAATGGCCTCGCTCAACACAGAGGGCAGTGTAGTCCAGAACAGATGGGGATGAGAAGGCACGATCCAGACAGCTCTGAATATCACTGGCCAGCTCATTCCCTCCCCGTCCAGCAAACTGGGGGCTTGCATTGGCTGAACAATCAATGAAGAACTGTATAGCACCTCGATCAGGTGTTTCTGGCTTAGGAGTCTCTAATTCTGCCTTGACACACACCAAGACCTCCGTCTCTCCTATCCTCAATCGTGCCGACCCATTTGCATGGTCAATGACATCTGTCTCTACCTGCATGAGACGGTAATTATTCCTTTGTCTTCCATCGATTCTGCAGTCATCATTAACACTATCCAGGATGTATTTCTTCTCCCCCTCACTTAGTGTCATTGTAGCCATTCTTGGCACCTCCAAAAACACTATTTTCAAGAATCTGATTGATCTGCAACAAAACAGGCCCAACATATATAGGTGTGGCAAATCACAGTATTAAATTTTTTAAAAGATCTTGGAATTAAAAATTAAAGCCTACTTTGGCAACAACTCCTCCTATGAACTAACGTTAGCCATTGTCTGACGTTAGGTTTCTGGGTCTTGTGGGACCTACCGAAATATAAGAATAACAAAACATTCAATACCAAATGACCCAAGCCTCCATACATTGCTTTCGCTTCTAAAGACAACCCCTTGCCTCGAAGGCAATGGTTCACGATATTCGGACGCACATGATCCTTGACTAGGCCTACCATGAGATGCTGAGATTCAGGCCTTGAGAACGCTCGTGATCGGAGTTACCGTCACGAAGACGAGGCCTGGCTCTGCTAGTTGCGCTGCAGATTTGTCTTGAAAGTCGTAAATTTGAAAACACAGTGAAAAAAGTCCAATTCTTGCTTGTAAGCATCAAAGGACCAAAATGCGGCGTGGAAAAGCAGCATGCTCTCGATGGCGACTGTGTCCAAGCCGGGCCCGCGGCTCGGAAAGTTGGTGCTACCGCGGGCCGACCGTCAGGCCCGACATCTAACATACTCTGCACGAATCACAGTTCCTCCATGGCTATTGCAGATGACTCACGCAGGTGGATGCCCAGCTTAGTCTACATCCCGCGCGTGTCCGCGTAGAGGTGTCGAACTCGAAGCTCGTCGTCGCTGTCGTGCAGTGAATTCTTACCAACTTCGTACATATTCAGATATGTGTCGCACTGTCCTGCGAACTTCTCCAAGATCTAGTTCGAAAAAGCTTTGAGCTCAGCGCATTGTCTCCATAAGTGCCTTGGTGTGCGCAACTTATGACCGGTACTTGGTTGCCATTTGACGTTGCTGTTCGGTCGAGGTTAGTCACATGGTGCCTGCCCAATATTCCGACGAGGCGGCTCTTCCCCGTGCAGTTCTTGTATTTTTGCGTTTTGCTGCGTCAAATGCCGAGTCTCTGCGTTCGGTTGAAGCATCCCAAAACGGATCCAGGCTGTTGAACCTGATACTTCATTGGAATCGCGTGAGTTGAGCTTTACCTTTTTTTCATGTTTTCCTGAAAGTGATATTGTCATAGATGCTTCTTTGAGTCAGTGTATTTACAACGCGAATTGGTTGGGCAGTAAAAATCAAAATAAAAATTAAATAAATGAATAACTACTAAAAATTCTCCACCAGGGCTGGATTAAGAAGTTGTGAGGCTCGGGGCAAGTGAATTCCGAGCCCCCCCCTTTAATCCGGCCATGCTCACCGCCTACTCGAACCCCGGAAAAAGAAACCTGTGCGCGAAAAGAAGCTATTTGAGTTAATAAGAATATCCTGATTCCCTTCCATGGAGAGCGGCATTTAAGGCCTAGGCTTGCAAATGGAAAAATATTTCATAAAAAAAAGACCCCCGCTTGGTTAGCCATGCATAAGGAATCGATCAATTTGCAATAAGAGGAACTGAATCGGAATTCAACGTGGAGGAAAAGACTTGAACTACTCTTACTACTCCCAGAGTTGCTCCTCGTCCCGTGCCAACGCTTAGAGAGCCCTAATTATCCGGCTTCGAGAGACCTGCAGCATCCGGGCCCAGCGGATCAGGACGACAAGCAATCAAGGGTAATGATGATGTACCATCTCGACCCGGCGCAGTTCTGTCGCGGTGCCACTCCGGCCTAGCTCCGAGCGCTGTTGGCTGACCAGCTCTTCCGCAATGCGGGGAATCGGGTCGGTCTCGAGGGAAGGAGGATAGGGTAGGGGGGTGGAAGGGAGATTCATGCTGTCTGGTTTCTTTCTGCGTTCGGACAGATTCTCGGAAGGGAAGAGGACATTCGTGCGACGCATATGAAGGAAGGAGGGGGGGGGGGGGGTTGAAGGGAATCGTGCTGCGTTCTCCGATCAACTTTCGTTGATTGCAGTCTCTAGTTTTTTTTCTCTCTCCAGCCCTGAAACATCTGGTCGTGTCCCAACTCAAACTCGGCGAATCTGCCGCACTTGGAGACCGCTTTTCCCTCGTGGATTTCTTGTATAATGGCTCGTCAAACAGTCCCATATTGAAGGTGGTCAAACACCAACGCGGATCGGATCGGAAAAAAAAAACGGAGAGTTTCTTCCGCTCAAATTAGATCCCCTTGCTTTCAATGAGGTCACGGACTCAGAAGCAGACCGGATTTTTTTCCGTACCCACGTGGCACTTTTTCCAAGTTAAAATCCACGCGAGAAACGCTCCGAATCGATCCGAGAAACTAAATCCCACACGCCTCGCAACAGCCGAAGTCCGTGTGAAATCGGAAAGTGATCGGAAATCATTCAAGTGTGTTTTTGCTCTCGGGATTCCGTCTGGATGCCTGCGGAAAGCAGGCAGCATGGAATTTCTCTAAGTTTTTTCACCATCGTGTCCGATGCCAAAAATCCTTCCATTCATCCCATAATCGTAGCGCGGATGGAAAAACCGGAGAAGCACGGGAACTCTTTTAATGCGTCTTTTCTCTCGTACATTTGCTTACTTTTATTTTATAAAAAAAAAGAAGCCCCCTCCATTCCGACGCAGATTCACCCGAGTGTACGCTCGTATTGTGGCCGCGCAGAACAACAGTCACTCGCAATCAACTTAAACATTAGCTTGGGTGTTGTGGGGCTACCTAACGAATTTAGTCATCACATCTCGGTGTTGACGTAGGAGCCAGATTAAGTCGTTTTGTCATCAACTGAAGCGACACAAATCGAGTTCTGGCTCGCTGGAAAAAATTTCCCCACGTTTGCAGTCTTTTCTGAAGTAGACAACTCGTCAGTGGCGTAGCAACCGCCCAAGCAGCCCCCGCAGTTGCGGGGGGGCCCAGGCCTAGTGGGGGCCCAAAATTCCCATCGAACATGCGAAAATTCTCTTAATGCTAAGAAATATTTGGAAAAACAAAAAATTATTAAATAAAAGCAAATGGTTACTGGCCATAGGGGGGGGGCCCTGACCGACTCTTAACGTCAAATTATCAACCCAACAGAGGCGAGTGTGAACTTGTTTACTTGTCTTTGAAGAAGGCAGCACTCCCAACGTTAGGCCATATCATTGCAAGTTAATTTTATGGAATATCTGCACCCTGTCGGGCGCCGTGCAAGTACAGTGTGTCTTTTAAAAGTGTCCCATACTTGTGCTGGCCTAGCCTATGGCCTATAATAGCATCGCCTTGTAGGCCTAACGCGCAAGGCCAGCACAAGTATGGGACACTTTTAAAAGACACACACTGTATGAACATACATGAACGTGTCGTAACTGAGAGAAAAAAGGGTCACTTGCGGTTAACTTCGGTGGGGAACACCATCATTCAGTAGTTGAGTTCATCTCAATCAAAAGTTATACAGACCGTAAACTTAAAAACTTTTGAGTTATTCTCAAACCACAAGTACCCTTGTGTTTGTGATGAGTAGCAAGACCAGTGGCGCTGCAAAGAGGAAAAAACGTCGGCAAGCAGATCGAGAGCTACAAAAAGTGAAAAAGATTGATAGTTTTTTTGCTAGAGGAGCTTCAAGTTCTGATAATGCTGCTACTTCTGAAACCGATCCCCAAGAACCGGAAGGTGAAGCCACTGAAAATAAATTCCAGGAAAAAGAGGGTGATACTGGCGATCCTGGAGGCACCTTGAATGATTATTGCATCGTATCACGCAGCGATATCAGGACAGACGCTCCTGAAATGGAAATCGATGTGGCTCTGGCAGATATAACCGAGCCAGCGCCAGGGGATTCGGGTCTTGCAACTACATGTCAAGACTCGTTCAGTGCTCTTTTGCGCGAGAGACATCCGACCGACAGAGGAAACTTTCCAACAGATGCAGTCACCTCCCAGATGAAGAGATTTATTCTGGAGCAAGGGCCATGCCGGCCGAAAGGGCCCTACCCGAGGGATAGCATTCAAGACCGCTCGTTCTCTGAATCATATTACAGTACCACAACGAAATCGGGGCTGTCCATCCCAGTAACCTGGCTGTGTTATTCACAAAAATTGGACGCCGCTTACTGTGAGCCCTGTTGGCTGTTTGCTGACAGAAAAGACTCAAAATACCATTCTGCTTGGTCAACGGGCATACGTGACTGGCGCGGACTTTCGCGAAAAATTAAGGACCATGCTAAATCAGCTGTACACCTCTCATCTTGCATGACCTATGTCCAATGGAAGCAGAATGGCACTATTGACAAAGCAGCCGAACGTCAGGTACAGCATCAAAAATCCTTCTGGAAACAAGTGCTTGATCGCTTGATTAAAATAACTCTTACATTGGCTACAAATGCCCAAGCGTTCCGCGGCCATAGAGAAAAAATCGGTGAAGCGTACAACGGAAATTTTCTCTCTCAGGTGGAGCTCTTGGCTGATTCTGAATCATATTACAGTACCACAACGAAATCGGGGCTGTTCATCCCAGTAACCTGGCTGTGTTATTCACAAAAATTGGACGCCGCTTACTGTGAGCCCTGTTGGCTGTTTGCTGACAGAAAAGACTTAAAATACCATTCAGCTTGGTCAATGGGCATACGTGACTGGCGCGGACTTTCGCGAAAAATTAAGGACCATGCTAAATCAACTGCACACCTCTCATCTTGCATGACCTATGTCCAATGGAAGCAGAATGGCACAATTGATAAAGCAGCCGAACGTCAAGTACAGCATCAAAAATCCTTCTGGAAACAAGTGCTTGATCGCTTGATTAAAATAACTCTTATTCTCGGAAATTCTCTTTTAAATGCCCAAGCGTTCCGCGGCCATAGAGAAAAAATCGGTGAAGCGTACGACGGAAATTTCCTCTCTCAGGTGGAGCTCTTGGCTGAGTTTGATCCTGTGATGCAGGAGCTTCTTCACAGGCCCAGTGGGAAAATTCATTATCTGAGTTCTCAAATACAGAATGAGCACATTGAGCTTCATGCAAATAATTTGGAAACAGAGCTACTGCGGGATATCAAAAATGCGCCATTTTTCTCAATCATTATGGATACGACTCAAGACATCTAAAAAAAAGGACCAACTGAGCCATATCTACCGATTTGTCAAGGTTCATGAGGATACAATCGGGAAACCGTCACAAATCGAGATTGTCGAGAGTTTCCTTGGATTTTACAAGACCAAGGACCAAAGCAAGGCTGGAATTTCTTCACAAATTTTGAGTACCATGGAAGAAAAGGGGCTCTCTTTTGCGAAATGTCGTGGGCAGAGCTATGACGGTGCACGTGTCATGAGTGGAGCCTACACCAGAACCCAGAGGAGAATTTTAGAGAAGCAACCATCCGCGAAATACGTGCATTGTGCGGCGCATAACCTCAACTTGGTTTTAAATGACGCAGTTTGTGATGTCAAAGAAGTTAGCAATTTTTTCGCCTGTTTGCAAGATCTGTACTCCTTCGGGCACAGCATCCGTCGTTGGGATCTGCTGCTGGATCTGTCGGGGGAATCCGAAGTCACCCTAAAGAAGCTAAACCCTACACGCTGGGCGTGTCGCCATATGTCGCTAATGGGAGTAATGCACCGGTATCACGATGTAATGAAGGCTCTCGGTCTAGTCATCCTTCAAAGTACCAAGAAAGAGGAACGAGAAGAGGCCAGTCGAATCAAGAGGAGCATGGACAATTTTGGATTCGTGCTTCTGTTGGTGGTCTTATCTAAAATTCTTGGAGAAGTTTTCTTGGCCTCCTAATACCTTTAGTCCAAAGATACTGATTTGTTGAAAGCCACACAGCATCTCGAAACGGCATGCAAATCCTTGTGCAACTACCGGCATTGCTTCGATGAGGTGAAACAGGAAGCCAAACTACATGGATGTGTGCACAGCCCTGCTGCGCTTCCTCACACTCCCTGTGACTGTCGCTAGTTGCGAAAGGCCGTTTCCCAAACTTAAAATAATCAAGAATTATCTGCGAAACTCAATGAGTCAACAACGCCTGAGAGGCCTCGGATTGCTCTCGATTGAAGCAGCGCGGTCTAAGAAGATGGATGTACTAAGACTCACCGACATGTTTGCCGAGGCTAAAGCAAGAAAAATGTCATTTTGAATTATTGGACGCCAATGCAGTGCATCAGATTTATGTCTTCCTCTTTTCCCCTATTCTTATCTGGAAAAATTCTTCCAATGTATACATGCGTCAATATCAGATTGTTTCATTAATACAATGAGTAGCAAACCTGTTATGAGAAGATGAGTTTTTTTTTTTATTGGGGGGGCCAGACTTAGGTTTTTGCGGGGGGGCCCAAGATTTCTTGCTACGCCACTGTATTAAGCTTTATTGCGTAAAAAAATCGTAAGTTTAAAATATGGACAAAACAGTGTCCATATTAGGACCAGTTGGCCACTTGCCAACTGTATATATATGCCACTTGCACCTTGGAATCTTCAGAGAATAATGAAAGAGGATTACTTTCCTATCCTCCCAATTCACTCGAGCACCCCCGAACTTGGATTCACTCCCCAAAGTGGCATTGCAAGGGGTCAGATTTTCAAACTTGATGCATGTAGGGTGGGACCACCTACGACAACCAACCTGATCCTGAGCATGCACTCCTGAAACTTTAAGCCTTTCGTTGTTAGCCCGAGTACATACTCGGGTTACACGTGCTGCATGTGTCGTGGTAGCCTGAGTGGAGGTCTACCACTACAAGTGAAAGGGTTACATATAGCTATTGCATGGAGGCAATTTCTTCGTCGTGCTCACTTTTCATATCACTGGTGCCTCTGCCTATCTTCTAGTTGGAGAAAATGTTCCTGGACAGTTGGCTGAACCCAATGTACGTGGTGAACTACGTGACCCGAATGGAACCGGGCGGTGGCGCGGAGAATGCCGTGAACGTGTCGCTGGATGTCCTGTTCAGCGATCCGGATGTCGCATGGAATCAGGCTCAAGATGTCGTTCGTTCTCATCTGGATGCCACAGGAGGAATTCTGGGAATCTACAACGTGAAGCCCTTGCCGCACTTCTGTGATGCACCCCTGGGAGGAACTGCTGAACTTGGTCAGTCTTCGAGCTCATGCAATGACGCAGATGCATAAGTTTGTTCTATGGTCCATTGATGCTGCAGACGTGTCATCCACAAAGCCCAGGAACATGAAGAAAGAAAAAAAATAAATATCCAAGGCAGGTTGGTGTGAGAGGTTAGGATCAACCTCAATAGGATCCTGTGATGAAATGAAGTTCCAGCTCTTTAGGGAAAATTACATGGAGTACAAGTTTGTTTATAGTTCTTTGTCACTACTTTTCATTTGTTCATATCAGGCGATACGCTGAAGGAGGAGATCTGGCAAGCTGAAGTACAGGAAATGAATCAACAAGAGAAAGAAATTGAAGTGGCCAAGCAGCAGATGAAAAACTTCTTACTTCAAATAACCATCCCAACTGCTGCTGGTAAATGTTTCAAGAAGTGTTGAGCAGCAATGTTTCTTACATGAATACATCAACCTTTGTATGTTTTTACAGGTCTTTTGCTGCTCATCTTGTCTTGCTGCTGGTGCTTGAGAAGCAACTCAATCCTCTGCAAGAAATGAACTCACACACTAAACTCGTCATTTTCACCTCCCAGGGCAATTTATGCATGATCTTGTCAAGTGTGGCCTTCTTGACCTTACACTTAAGACCAATATCCTGCTGTCAGGCACCCATTAGTTGTAGGTACCCATTCTATCATAAAATCATGAAATATTGTCATAATAAATGAATGATCCCATATAAAACTGGTTTTTGGTAAAAAAAAAAAATAGTAATAAAAGCACAGTGCTGACAACTCCATTTTGAAAAATATTATTGAACCATTTTGCAATCCAACCTGTAGTACATCCAATGAAGCCATATTTGACACAGCACCTGTACTATATGAATGAAAGGGACATTGGCCTTTGAGTAGAAAATTCTTTAGTGGTGGATGGACAGAACCAAAATTATAGAGAAACAAGACGGAATGAATCCAAATTGGCAAGGTAAAGTAGAAAATATTTAGTAGACAGCAATCAAAAGCTGCTGATCAAGGAGGAATCAACACGGATGATTATCAGGGACTCTCTTGCGAGGTGCAGCCTTGATGATGTTATCAACACGCACTATCATCTCTGCTGCTTCTGAGGCTGAGAGAAGAACTTGACGCTTCACCTGGTAGGCTTCAGTGATACCCAACTGCTCCATGCATGCAATCTTCCCATTGATCATATCTAGAAGACAAGATACTCATATGGAGAAATTACTGGGTCAAAAATTGGAATCCAGACAATTATGAAACAAAACTGAGGGCAGTGATAAAGTCAAGCCTCTCAGCTTCAACCAATGAGGACCATTACTTCCCTTAAAGATTACTCCTCTATACTTGCAAAAGCTGCAAAAATATTTGAGTTACATTCCAACCTAGCATTCAGTCCTTGCTCAAAGCTCACCGACAACCAGATCATAACAAAAATCTTAGACATTTGTTCATGCATCCTGTTAAGTGGCAAGCTGCAGTAAATATAAATAAAATTACACATCCTCAAAGGGAGAATTTAATTTCTTTTAAAATGTTTTTGTCATTCTCACATGTGACAGCAACATTGATGCTTATTGAACAGAGGAAGGATAATTTTTTCTTACCGATGCCATAGGTGTGCTTGTTCAGATTGTGAGCAGCACGAAGCTCACTGACAAGTTGGGCTGAATCAAAGCCACCATTGTCAGCTATGATGGTGGGGAGCTGCATGAGTGCATGGGCAAATGCTTCCATGGCCACAGCCTCCTTACCTGGGGTCTCTCCTGCTGCCTTCAACACTGCTGTTGCCATCACCATTTCACTTGATCCTACAAATAAGACCATCCTCCCATCAAAGCAAAGTTCATTGATGATGCATTTAACAGACTTCCTGATGACAGAGAGAGAGAGAGAGAGAGAGAGAGAGATCATGCCTCCTCCAAACACAATCCTAGTTTCCTTCACTGTCTGCTGGAGAACGCAGAGAGCATCATGAAGAGAACGCTCAGCTTCATCCAGAATCTGCTGGGTGGCACCACGGAGGATGATCGAGCATGCTTCACCCAAAGGCACTCCACTGAATTTCAACAGCTTATCTTCTCCTATCATGACCTTAGGGAGCAGAAACAGTGTCATTGTAAAGGCTAACAATAAAATGAAAAAGGAAATCCAAGAAACAATGAACATACTTGTTCAATGAGGTCACAATGTCCCAACTTGGCAGATTCAGGGTTTGAAAACGTGGATACAATCTCTCCACCAGTGACGAGAGCCAGACGTTCAATTCCATCAAAATCTGCATGTTCAATGGCCATCACTCCAACATCTGAGAACAACTGCTCTGGATAATTGTAGATCAGTTGCCTATGGAAGAAGAGAAGAAGAAACACAAAGCAATTCACATTAGATTGCTAATGCAAACATGCAAACTTCACCTGTAACTCATTTCAACGGGTGACTGACCTATTTATAAAGACATTGATGTTATGCTTGAGGATCATGTCTACTTTCTCTTTCATTTTCTGTTTCTCAGCCAGCTCCAACTCAGCCACCTTGGAGACACCATCCACCCTAACTTGAGATCCAAAGACCTTAATCTTGTCAGTGTCCATTGGAGTGTTGGCAATCAGGATCCGGGCATTTTCCACTCGTTTGGGTTGATGGACACCAGGTTTCTTATCAAGAAGGAATCCTTAAGAGATTCAAAATATCAGGTTAGCAGAAACAGCAATGCAGAAAGTGATTTTCAAGGAAATATTTACAAGTGGATCATCAGCTCTAACTGAATTTTCTATGCTGCCAAGCAAGATGGGATGAAAGTATTCAAGAAAGACTATTCTACTCTGAATAACATTATGCCACCATCCCAAATTTTACTTAGATAGAACATCATTTTTTTTGGCACACCAAGCCACTCAACACTCACTCAACACACACTCAACATACTTTATGGACAGCAAAGAAGTGTTTGGAAAAAAAAACCCAAAAAACCTTATACTTAATATACTTTGGTCATTTCTTTATGCGGCTTAGAGAGTTGTCCCATATCACGATGAGAATAAAGTTACTCAAAAAAATATTATTCTACTAGCAGCTGAATGACATGTTACCCCACCCATATTAAACTTTTGTTTTGTATACTAAAGTTTCATGCAGCATAGAAAACTTGCATATCAACTGAATGATTTCTGAAGTACAAAAATCAGGAAAAGGCTGACCTTCATCAAGGTAAGAATCCAGGAGGGTGAGTCCAAGCTTTTTGATGATCTGAATGGCTTCCAAGTTCCCTGACCCACGGAGGCGCAGGACTGCATCGACAGCAAGTTTGGCAAAGTGATCTCGATACTGAGCAAGAATCTTGGAGCCCAGAGTTGTGCAAGCAATGTTGAACAAATCCTCCTTGAATTTCTCTGGATTTGCACTATACAAAAAGACAGAGTTCTCACTTAGGAGAAAAACTAGAGTAATTTACCTCTTTTTCTGAAGGATTCAATTGCATCCAATGGGGGATCATCCATTGACAGCAAAGGACAATGAAAACTACATAAAAACATGAATTCAGCCTTAAAAAGAGCAGGCCTGAATGCCATTGAGAGGCATTTACCTATCAATTAATGGCATGCAGGAATTACAATAAAGAAGATGAACAGACAACTTGATAACAGATGGCAAAAAGAAGCTATGCTAGACTGTGCAATACATGAGATAAATATTAGGTACATTATTGGTATACCTTTCCAATCCAAAAGTTCAGACACTGGTTTCAGAGGATTTCAAAAGAAGCCTAGTGTGTGAACACTTAAGTGAACAACAGTAACTGAACCCTTACCACAGACAAGGGAGTTTTGGGTGATCAGGTCACATGACAAGACTGAAACAATTCATGTATACTCTATAATTCTTGGGCAGCTTTATATTCTTGTCAGGATTCACATTTTCTTCTTTACTGTCTGCTCATATTCATACTACATTCATGAATAATATCGCTGTTTTTCTCAGCTTTTATTCCTATATTTGTCCCTCTGCTTGATGGTTGCAATGAAGTGTGCATTTTACCATTCCATGATGGCAGGCTATTTGAGCTGATTTGAACTGCCAGACATAATTTGAGAGGAAAACTGAGCTACAAAATGATCAGGTTGAGGAATGACATGGGTTCATTAGCCCCTCTATAGTGGTAACACACTGCTTGCATAACCCACTCCTTTCCCATACTCCTTTGAATGCAGTGAGGCAAAGGATCATGCACAGAGGCCTACTAAGAAGCTCTCCTAACTCTTCTAAACCAGAGGTTGCAGAAGCAAGATGGTGCAAAATACAGGGTGACCCAAAAGTCTGGACACATAGGTAACATTACTAATATTCTGTTTTTTCCCCAGATTGAATATGAGTTTGTTGAAAGAAGAACGTATTGAATTGGTACTGCTGAGTGGACGTGAGGGGTGGTACTTTGCATCGCTAATGATGGGCGCCATGTTGAAAATGTTATTAAATAAAATTACTACATTTTCGCCTATGTGTCCAGACTTTTGGGTCACCCTGTATATTGATGTTGCATAATAGCTTTAAATTCATCTAACTTGCTAGTTGATTGTAGTTAGATAGCTGCTTAGTGGATATGAGAACATGCATATTCTTAACAGTGTTGAGGTTCCAAACTTCATCCTCCAAAGTCACTCCATTCATTTAATTAATAACATACTAATGTATATTAATGAAAAACAAAACTGATTCAATGTAATAAGACAAACAGCCCACTAATTCAATTGTTACATCATCGGAATTGCTGTCACAACTTGAGACAAAACATGAATAAAGCTCCAAGCAGCTTTTACACTGAAACTAATTTAAATATCACAGATTTATTAAAAATCACCTCAAAGTGAAAAAAGATAAGTTGAAAAATAGTGAAGCTACCAATACTGAGACAGGGCAATATTAAAAAATGCCATAAAGTATACCTGTTGTCTTTGGCTACACAAGTGAGTGCCTCCCTGGCAACTTCAGTTGCTTTCCTCCAACCTGCAATGATGGTTTGAGGATGGAGTTTCATCCCAATCAGCCTCTCAGCTTCCTTTAGCAGCTCAGCAGCTAGAATAGGATATTAAGTTCAGTGCCAGTATCAGGAAAATAAACTGGAGAAGTTACAACTATGGCCAGAAAGAGGCAGACTGTAATGAAATGGAGCAAGACTTTCCTTGACTCCATGTTTGTGATATCATACCTAAGACAGTGACAGATGTTGTACCATCTCCAACTTCATCATCTTGCACTTTCGAAATGTCAACCAATATCTTGGCTGCCGGATTATCAACTCCAATATGCTTCAAGATAGTAGCACCATCATTGGTTACCTCCACAGCTCCTAGAGTTTAAGAAATTAAACAATTTCAATGCACTCTGCATGGAGGCACATTACTGAACATGAATAGCAAAAGAAAATAGTGGAACTGCTGAAACTGACCATAACTACGTCCCTGGGCTACTAGAATTTTATCCATTCCCTTTGGGCCCAAGGTTGACTTCACCAATTCCCCTACTGCAATTGCACCAACAAAACTTGAAAGCCGAGCAATTTCAGCCTTTTCCTCTTCTGCTTCGTATTTTAGGATTTGGACTGGATTCAGGGACACCATTCTTGCTGCTGTAAGTGCACTGTTAGGCTGATCAAAAACCTAGAATGACAGATGAATCTGATTTCCCAAGTCACTACGGTATATATCTCTTGAAGGGTCTTTAAGACCTAGAGGTTTCTTTACCTGCTGTCAAAGAAAATTCATATTAAATGGAAAGTCCTCAACTTGCCTTCTTTCGAGAGCAATACATCAACATGCAGGGTTGAGTAATAACAACATAAATGTAATTATCAAAGTAGAATGATTTGTTAAAGGCAACAGTTATAGGTAAATGTCAGTATCTTTAGATACAAGACTATTCAAGCATACTGATTTTCAATTAACTGCATTCCCCTATCCCCTTCTGAATGGTGTCACATGTCATACAACTTGAACATATGCCATCTCAAAATAACTACTCCTGGCTAAATCAGTGATTGAAGTGGGCATGGGCACTTCAATCTTCCATCATAGTAGAGAGGGGATGCAGTCAATAGAAATTACTGTAAGAGTGTGTCTGGAGTATAGGTACATTGGAAGGGGTCACTATATCCTTACCATCTGCCAGTGATCTCCAGCAAGAGAAGGTAGCACAATGGGTTACAACTCCAGATTTAATCCTAGCCATTGGACATTTGAGTCCTGGCCAGCTCTCCCTTTTTTTCTCTTTACAAAGATATTAGTAAGGGATGGAGATTAGAAAGGCCAGGCATGGCTGGATAGATATAAAGGCAGAAGGTCAGGTTAGTAAAGTGAGGATACAATATTCCCATGCTGAGTACTATCAGCAACACTGCATCTGCTGCTACATTACATGGCCAATTATTTCTCTTTATATGACAATGGAACTCCATTCCAATCATGCCCTAAAACACTTGTGGTATCCACACACAAAATAGCAGACTATCCATGCACACAAGTGCAAGGAGCAGTTATTTTTTCTCTATGTCTAGGTGTGATCACTTTCAAAAGGGGATGCTTCATGTTTGCCACTCTTAGTGCTCTCTCGTATTCAATACTTAGGATAATAAACATTGCCCTGGTTGAGTGTGAAGCATCCTGAAATTTAACCAGGCCCTTTCCTTTTGCATAGGGAGTGCATGCTATATGGGGGAATGTCCCAACTTCATAACAGTGACAACACAAGTGATACAGTACCCCAAGAGGGAAAGACTTCCGAAGTGGACCACCCCCAGAATGGTACATGTGATACATCAATCGCAAGCTCTTGATGAATATACTGCGTTGGTGCATATTTTAGCTGAGAAAGATAAGAAAAGAAGTAGTAATTTAAATTTTAAGATGCATGGGTTGTAGGCTAAGCAGGCAAGTAGTGGCGTGCACGTGCATGTTCAACATGGGGGCAGCCATGTTGAGTAGAGGGTGAGAGCGCCCCTTTTCGTTGGAACAGTAACCTTATGCCCCCCATATTCCCCAAAAGAATAAAATCAATCACCTGAATGCTAGACACACACACTATTTCACCAGTGCTTTTGGGTTTTCACTATAAACCTAAACTAACTAACATCAGAGAAGATGGGATAAACACAGATCAAGGGAGCTGCATTCCTTCTATATTTGGCCGAAAAAGCGAGAAAGTCAGCCTGTTTTGGGAATGATGGGTCAGTTGGGTTAGAAAATAATCGGGGCCTTCGGCCGCGACCCTTTCCTAACCCAACTGACCCATCATTCCCAAAACAGGCTGACTTTCTCACTCTTTGGCCTTTGACACCGAACTGGGAAAAAAATTCATGAGGTACACTAACTGTGACCCTGCGAGAACAGATCTCACCAGAAGAATGAAGACTAGACCAGAAGGGCCTAAGAAAACTTGACCTGAGTACAGTGCGCATGCCTGGGAAGGCCATAGCACAGCTAGCAGACGCAATGGCCTGGGCGGAGCACGTAACATGGCTGCTCCAAGGATGCCCACGTAGAGCATTACCATTATATTACCACATTAATATTACACCTTCATACCTCAACTCTCTCAGCTGAAACACATATCACTGTAACCTATTCCTAAAGTACTTTCATACCATATATCTCTAGCGCCATTCTGGGGGTGGTCCACTTCGGAAGTCTTCCCCCCCAGGAGTATTGCAGTCTCCTAACTATATTGGAAAGGTGCACAGGGGAACATAGTGTCTATTGTGTTGTATCTCAGGATGATCTGCCCCCCCCCCATTCCTAGCATGAGTAGGCCACTGAACCCACCCTCAGGCTGTAGGTATGAGCAGAGGCATAATTACCAAATGCTCAGGTGGTGCAACTGCACTGGAGCCCACAGGCCAGAGGGGCCCAGATGCTGAGCTATGAAGAGGGGGGAAGGCAGGGGAGGGGGGGCTGTTGCCCCTGGCCCCACTTTTCCAGGGGCCCTCAAAGGAAATTAAACCTGTTAAGTATTTGTGTAAAGTAGCAGGAGGGCGGACCAAGGATTCACTTGCCCCTGGCCTCGCAACTTCTTGATCCAGCCCTACATTCACCCTTTCACAAGTGGTAGATCTAGGAGAGGGGAGGAACAACTGGCCCTCCTCTGGTCAAGTTTGCAGTCTATTTTTTTAATTTAGAAAGCACATATAAATTAATATTTATTAGCACCTGTGAAATGGATATTCAGGGATTTTAACCCCAAACAAAAAATGAATAAGGCAATAGGACAGAAAGTGGTGGTAGATGAGGAAAGGGAGGGGGGGGGGATCTAGGCAACACCAAATGAAAAATTTCTGTATCTGCCACTGCCTTCAACACTGACTTCAGCTACTGATGAGGATATATATGCTGCCAGAGAAAACTAGCAAAAAAATGACTCCCACATATTTCCATAGTAAGAAATTGGACATTGGGCCCCATTTCATTCCTTGCACCAGGGCCCATGCCAACCACGCTACACCACTGAGTATGAGTGATATTTTGAGGAGAGGAAAGGAAGGGGTTGAGGGCTTGATTATGACAAATGAGCTATTTCAGCTTCTTTGTGGATTAAAAGTGGTCCTTTCTGAGCCTGGACTTGCCACTGTTGTCATTAAACCCTTACCAGTTAGTTACCTTTAAACATTTTTAAGCAAGGCCGAGGACAAGTAATAAAAAGTGGCCAAACTTGTAACTGTAACCTCTGACACACCCATTATAACTAACATTAGACCTAACACAATTCATCCATATGCCTAACTTTTTTCGCGTGGCATTGACTTAAGTCAATATAACAATTTTT
The DNA here is from genome assembly GCA_905338385.1 of Darwinula stevensoni. NCBI lineage: Eukaryota > Metazoa > Arthropoda > Ostracoda > Podocopida > Darwinulidae > Darwinula > Darwinula stevensoni. Next base: position 115,860 of record CAJPEV010000333.1, on the reverse strand, counting down.
CTCACTGCTTACGTTGGTCAATTGCCAAAATTACACAAGCCCAAGGCTGAACAGGTAGGTTAAATAGGTCAAAACCTAACGTTAGGCCATAATTAATCATATCTGAGGAGCCAAATCCCGATTGCGTAGTTTATGGCTGCAATGTATTTGAATGACACAAGGTATACGACTTCCTACATGGTCCATTAAAATCACAAGACAGCCTCTTTGTTTCACAACTGTGGCAATTTCTAGAAAGAAAGAAAGAGACATCGGGCCAACACGTGACCACACCCGGTTTCTCTGTCACACCAGCAGCAGTCGCCCATATTGCCCTCCATCTACGTATGACCTGCCACCTAGGGAACATCGCCCGTACGTCGTTGTTTCTCTACACTCCTCCAGACGTCAACCAAAAACAGAAAATCGTTGGAAGGTGGAACAACCGGATTACCCTGCTTCTGAATGCGGAAAAGGAATGGTTTCAATTTCAATTAACACTAAGGGTCCCGATATCCTTGGCGATTACCATCAAGGCTGCCTTGTTGACTCGCATTGGGTCCAGATCCTATATTTCCTCAGGAGTCATAGTGGATGCTGCACCTCGAAAGGGTTTGAAGCGATGTGGTTCCCAATTCTCTGCTACTCCTATGTCTTCTCAACTATCGCGTCTCCATCCGGTGAGTTTCCCCATACGTTAATTTCTGACATGGATGAGAAGCATCAAGCAAAGTGTCCTTATAATGTGTCCGTTTACGACGCAAATCGGTTGACCACATGACATCACTCTAACGAGCTTCCTGGAGCTATCCCTAATTAGGCATTTAGTGGTTAACTGAGAAACTCGAAGCGCGAACGCACCCAGTGAATGCGAGTTTCCGATTATCCATAGAAACCGCAATGTTTCATTAAAAAAAAAAACTATCTACACCGCCACTCAAGCCAGCAGCAAGCAGTCCTGACCAACTGTTTCGATCTCCTGTGCAGTTCAACTCGGCCCCTGGTTTCCCTTTCTTTCTCTCCTCCCTTATCACTAGTATGCGTGGGGCCTCCCCTTCCCGGAAAGTGGGTTTCATCCCTCTCCACCCCATGAGCCTCCCCCCCTCCTCCCCAGAAATGATTATGACGAAATTCTTTGTGTGTAGGCCTTTTCTTCTTATTCAGATCAGGTTTTCGTCTTCTTTTGCTTGTTGCTATGATTTTTCAAATTGGTCGAGTCTTTTTTTTTTTTCTTCGGCTCATTACTGCCACTCCAACCAACGGGGCAACCAGCACTCACAATGCTGTTTCCCCTCTGCCTGCACGTGCTGTCGTATCATTAGTATCCACCTTCCAGTCCCAATAAACAAAACGATCCACCCAAAGAGCCAATCCTCCAAACGTATACGAACCCTTTTTCCCCAAAACAGGAAGCGTGGAGCTGGTCCGGAGGCGGATCCTAAGCGGAGGAGTGACGGGGAATTTCGGGGCACCCTCGGGCGTGCCCCCGTGTCCATCGGCCACCCAATGCGCTCCACCCACCATGTGCGAGGGCGGTCATGCCCTCGCCCCCTACCCTCTTTCCACCCGCATCGCCCTCATGAAGAACATCTTCAGCGTGAGTCCGATTCCCCCTATCGAGCCGTCCTTGTCTCCTCGCTCACCCTCACACCCACGCCTTCGCCCACAGCGGTGCCTGGTGGACCCGAACGAATACCCGCCGTTGTCGAGCGCGGATGGCGGGACGAACGAGACGACGGAAGGAGTCTGTTGTCCCAGGGTCAACACTTGCCCGGCGCGCAAGAAATGCATCCCGCCGCAGAAATGCGACCCCGACGGGGCTCGAATCCCGTCCGGGGAGCCCGAGAATGAGGAAATGATCTTCGCCTTCCCCATGGCCGTGAGTCCAGTCGGTCGAGGCTCGGGGATCAATCTCGTTACACAGGTTTATATCTCAACATTTAAAAAAAAACTTCCCCTTCCCTTTCGGCAGCATTGTCAGCCTCCCCCAGCCGTCTCGGCCAAGGACTCGAACATCTTCGGACACTGTTGCAAGACGGGATCTTCGTCGAAAATCCCGGACGCCCGAGATCTTTTCGGACTCAGACCATCCACCCAACAGCGGCTCTCCCAGTCCTAACCCATATCGCACCCGAAAAAAAAATAATAATAATAAAAATCCGCAAAAGGATTCCTCCCTTCGTCTCTTCCGCCTTCTTGCTTCTTCCTGGAAGACCCCTCATCGAGTCATGAAGGTTGCGTCGTGGGGGGAGATGGATAATGCAAGGGAAAAACACGAAGAAGGGTCAAGGTGGACGAGGTCAGGTCAGATCCGGATTTCTTTTCCGGTCCCCCGGCCTTCTGATACTTATCCCACTGCTTCTCACGCCCGAAGGAGGGCCATAAAAAAGAAATTATTCCCTCCAAGGTGGGCTCAGTCACGTAATTTCATTGAAAGCTGGGAATCTTCTTTTACGGGAGGAGACGGATGCTTCCCGGAACTTCTTCCCTCCCAGTTCTTCCTTAATTTCTTTCTTTGTTTCTTCCTTTGTTTTCCATCCCCTTTTTTTTCCCCCGTCATTTCTTGCTTTATTGCATTGGAAGGGCGTCTGCTGAGTTGGAAAACCTGGCCAAAAATTCAGGAAAATGATTGTGGATAGTCCGGATATTAAAGAAAAGAGTCAGGAAAGTGAGGAAACAAGTGAGGGAATTTGGTGAAATCCCATTATCACTCGGGAAAGAAATCTTCGGTTGCAACATGCGGAAGTGGGCGAAAAGCAACTAAGTTTGGGAGTGTAGGAAAACGAAAATTTTTAAAATGATATCTAAACGACCTGAAAATCCTTGAAAAGTCGGGGGAATTTTTTATTATTTTAAATTTAGAATCTCGATTACGTATTTTCGATCTGTTGCCAACTCCAGCCATCGCCTTCGAGTCTGGGTTTTCTTGGGAATCGCCACAGACTCAATCGCGACCAGCAACCCCGGATGCAGCTGAAAAAAAAGCAAAATGCGCATCGCTCTTCTACGCCCTTCGGAAAAAGCGGGGGAAATACCATGTGACATCATAATGCGTGCAGTTCCCACGAACCGTGATGGGACCATTTATACCCGCACAAGGATGTGCTGGCGTGCAAAGGCAAAAAAGGAGAGGGGAATCTTCTCCATCAGCCGAGGATGACGACAGCCATCTCTTTCATTGGGCAGACTCCTTGACCTTGACTGCACACATATTGCACAGCGGCGGAACTAAGCCTTTCGTAATTGCACGGGTACCCTCTGTTTCCGGGCGATTTTACTTATTTTAGGAGTGACTGAGGGTTTCGTTCGAGGTGTCAGAGGAGCGTGGATGCACGCATGCCTTTTCGACCGTGAATTTCCTCTGCAGATCCTCGAAATTACTCAAGTTGTCAACAACAAAAAAACTCCATAAGCGCAGTGTTGGGTTTTGCAGACAAAATACAATCATGGGCGAAAACACTACTCTTCCCACCCGCCAAAACTCGTTTTGGAAGAGCGAAATCTACCCCTTCCCGCTGCATATGCGTGGGCTTTTCGCCGGTAACTAGTAGCTCGCATCCGCAATATGAATTTCAACGCCGCCCTTGCAAGGGGAGTTCCCGTCCAGTGCCGAGAGGAGGGAAGGATTCCAGGAACATGCGTTTATCTCCTGATTGAGTTCCCCGGGGGGCATGGACGGCCACAAGAGGCGAGCCGGGAAGCCTTTTTAGAGCGAGTGGACCCACGAGGGTCCCGCCAGTACTCGGGACGCCCTCATCCGGGCTGCGGAGGGGTCTGTCTGCCTCCCTCGTTGCTGGATGTACCCTCATGTGCCTCCATGCCTTTGCGTTCGGTGTATGACGACATCGGTTTTTTCTTTTTCTTGTAAGCTCCCGGTGGTCGCTTTCCGAGTGTAGCGAGGCCACGCAATAGTACGTCGGGAGGATTCCAGGAAAGTGTGGGGATTCAGTGATACTTCGATCAGGTGATCCCTATGTTTGCTTGGTTGCTGAGCAAAGGGACGCTAAGGGGCCGTTCACAAATTACGTAACGTGATTTTTGAACTTTTTTGACCCCCCCCCTTGTAACACTCCGTAACAAAAGTTTCTACTCCCAAAAAAATACGTGACAAAATATAACCCCCCCCCCTCCATAATTTTTAAAAATAATAATATAAATAAACAAGTAAAATGCATTTGAAAAAGAAACTCGTTTATTAAACACTCATAACTAACACTCTGGATTGCACAGATTGAAAGATGATTAAAATGTTTTAAAAAAGGAAAGGAAAAGTGTTTACTTTCATTCGGTTCCTTCTTCAAGGAAATTATTTTCCATTGTCTTTGTTCATTTTGATTAATGGTGATCACCCGTTTGAGACTTAAAAAAAAAAGAGTAAAAGGAGACGGGGAAATGTAGGGTAGAGTGGTGGAAATAAGATAGCGATGCCGAGAGACAAACGAACGAGGGCAACGTCCAACGGGTAACTGAGCCTGTTTAGCCTTCTGGGCTAAAAGTCTAGGCATGAAACTGCGACTTTGCGAGTTTTGCAACAGGGGAAAAGGAAGTAAACAGACGTTCCCACGCTTCCAATGCCCACTCCACTGTTAGTAAAGGTGGTGGGTGCGGGTGGGCAGTTGAGTTGGTTCTGTGTCGTGTGAGTGATTTTTTTTTTATACTAAACAATTACCCTTCTAATAAGAAATTCAAATCAATAATTTATTTATTTTTAATGAAAAAAAACTTGTTACGTCACATTCGTGCAAACCCCCCTCCTCCCCTGTAACAAATCGTAACATTTTGTCTGATCCCCCCCTCCCCCCTTTGCGTTACGTAATTTCTGAACGACCCCTAAGGTCGGTCGCGAGTTACGCGGGGTCGATTTGTTATGATATTGAAAGTTAGAAAGTATATTAACAAATTGGAGAAATCTCGTCGGGTCTTTTCAAACATAGAATATTTTAATCTGTAGAGTTCACTACGTCACGCATTAAACGGGAAAAGAAGAAAATACCGCCTGCAGTGTAAGTGTTCACATTGGTGTCCTTTGACTACAACCGCCGGGCATACCTTGAAAAATAAAAGCTTGTAAATATATTTTCCATTATGTTGCGCAACTTACTGGACACTTAGCACTAACTTCATAACGAAAAGAAATTGGAGAAAATCGAGACGAACTCAAACAATACAGTTTGCCACTTTCTACATCGATTGCAATGGAAGAGATAGGACAAAGAAGATGATCCGTCGGACGTTCACCTCTGAAATAGAGTCGGCGAGCAGGTTAATTTAATATTAGCCTCAAGCAACCAGCTGATGTAACGAGTCTGGCCCTTCCGACTGTTCCTCCGTGAACCCGCAATTAACGCTTATCGGATAAGAATCTCATCCGATCCTCGATCCGCAGGTCTAAAAAAAAAATCGAAACCCCAGTCATGAAATCCTGGATTTGTGCCCTGCTGATCCTGCTGGCAGGGGAAGCAATGTCCAGAGGATGGCATAACAAGGGCAGGTCGATTCAACAGCCTCAAGTGGCACAGGGGGATCACTATTGGTGGCAGTCTTCCATGCCGTGGTCTTCCTCCAACCAGAAATTTTCTTCCGTGCATGTGGGGGCGAGCTATCAGTCTGGGACGAGCTCGTGTCCGCCCGGATGCCGATGCGTTCCAAGACATCAATGTCAGAATATCGCGTCTGGTGGCACGGGAGGCACGGTCTGTTGCGATTCCCGACAGCCATATAAAAACTATTTCCATGCGTTTCCATTTAGACGATTTTTTTACACTTCAGGTAGAGCAGTCGTGTGGCCAGGCAGGGCAAGGATACGTGTGTTGCTTCGACGGACAGCCGCCTCAACAGGCGGTCGATCCTTGGCCTCTGCAACCGCCAGGACAAGCAATCGATCCCTGGCCTCAACCGGCACCTCGACCACAGCCTCCCCAGCACCAGCCAATATCACCAGGCGGTAAGCCGGTCGTTCAAGTGCCCCCTGTACAGGCACCCGAACCGGGATACCAGGTTCCTCCACCCCAACTTCAACCTCAACCCCAACCCTACCAACCATCACCACAGCCTCAACCTCAACCATACCAACCCCCAGCAGAACCTCAACCCCAACCCTACCAACCATCACCACAGCCTCAACCTCAGCCCTACCAACCACCACCACAGCCTAAACCTATTCCAGCTCCAACTCCTAAGCCCAAACCCTATCAACCATCACCAAAACCTCAACCTCAACCTCAACCATACCAACCACCACCACAGCCTCAACCTCAACCCCAACCATACCAACCACCACCACAGCCTCAACCTCAACCTCTACCATACCAACCACCACCACAGCCTCAACCTCAACCCCAACCATACCAACCACCACCACAGCCTAAACCTAAACCTTATCCAGCACCAGCTCCTAAGCCTAAACCCTACCAACCATCACCACAACCTCAACCCCAACCATACCAACCATCACCACAACCTCAACCCCAACCATACCAACCACCACCACAGCCTCAACCTCAACCTCTACCATACCAACCACCACCACAGCCTCAACCTCAACCTCTTCCATACCAACCACCACCACAGCCTCAACCTCAACCATACCAACCACCACCACAGCCTAAACCTAAACCTTATCCAGCACCAGCTCCTAAGCCTAAACCCTACCAACCATCACCACAGCCTCAACCTCAACCCCAACCATACCAACCACCACCACAGCCTCAACCTCAACCGTACCAACCCCCAGCAGAGCCTCAACCCCAACCATACCAGCCGCAAGAACAGCTTCAACCGCAACCGTATCCAGCCCCTTCTCCTCAACCCAAACCTCATTCAAAGCCCTCCCAACCTCAGCCTCAACTGGAGCCCTATCCCCAACCCAAGCCTGCTCCTTCACCCCAAACAACTCTTAAGCCTTCATACCAATCGGTAGAACTGCAGCCACAGCCCCCGTTGCCCATCCCTTCTCCTCAAGCATATCCCTCTCCTCAGCCGGTATCCGGCTACCAGGAACAGGTTGCACCAAAGCCATCTATTGTACAGTCTGCACCCGCACCAGCACCTGTACAGCCCCCACCTGCACCACAACTTCTTGTAGAGCCTACACCCGATCCGTGGCCGCAGCCTACTGGATCCGCAAAGCCAGTCCCAGTTCTTCCTCCGATAGGTGGAGGTTTGCTGGTGGCAGTGAAGACATTCAAGCCTCGACCAGCGTCAAGTTTTCCACAAAAGCCGGTCTATAATCAGCCCTCTTTCCAACCGTCTGCCCCAAGAATCCCGAGTCAACCACCACAATCAGCATATCAACCGCCTGCACCTGCGCCGTCTTACCAGGCACCTGCACAATCTTACCAAGCTCCCGCGCCGTCTTACCAGGCACCTGCACAATCTTACCAAGCTCCCGCGCCGTCTTATCAGGCACCTGCTCAGCCAGCTTATCGCCCCCAGCCAGCACCAGCGCCCTACCAACCTTACACGGGACCATTGGCTGAATCCTCCCCACATCCTGGATGTGCCGCCGCGTTGCTCTGCGTCTATGAGAATGACTGCAATGCCACTGGGTATATCAAGAAGACGCGGGACGTTCTGGACGAGCAGAATACTTTTCGAGTCGCCGTCACGGTAAGTGAATTCCTGAAGCAGAGTAGAATGCGTTAGATTTCAAAACATTAAGCGAAAAGCAAAAATACCTATTCACATCTAAGTCAGCTTCTCGTGCTTGGCCACAATCCAATCTGTCAAGGTCAATTACGCATAAGATTCCTTTAATAGCGCAATGAAGTGGTCACGATCCGACATTGATGCTCTAGAAACAGATAAGATGGCCCTGATGACTGAAAGTTTCGTGATTTTTTTACAGCCATGCAGGAACACGGAACAACAATTCATCGGAGTGTGCTGCCGTGACCCCGACTACGTGGATCCCTGGCCAGGGGGCATGATGATGATGGGGAACTTCCCCAAGGACAAACGAAGCGTCCCCGATCCCTTTTCTCCCCTTTCCTCTTCACCTTCCGAGGGAGAGGAAAAGCCGAAACCCGTGGTGGTTCTCCAGGACTTATTTGCATTGGATGCTGGGATTGAAAAGGAGACTCTCAGCGAGGTAGATACCCTCCCCGAAGAAGCACCGCCGGTAGACAGTCTGAATATCCCTGCCGAAGCCCCGTCGCAATATGAAGACGTTCCCGTGGAAGCACCGCTCCAAAACGTCCAGGAAGGTGAAATTAAGGCAGAAGATCCAGAGGTGATGGTGGAGAGCGCTCCGTTGGCATTGGAAAGGAAGCAACCCGCAAATAAGCATCCGAAATGTGGCGTCGAATTCGACTGCGTTAGCTTTTCCCACTGCGATGAGAACGGGAACATAATCGCGGATGGATCCGGGATCATCGACCTCCGAGACACGCGAAGGAGTGTAAGTCGACACGATCGTATATAATTAAGCTTTCCTTGCTTCCCAATGAAGTCATACCTCGAGGGTATGAATGCAATTTTTTTCAGAATTGCAACATTGAAGATGGGAGCCCGGGAATTTGCTGCCGAAAGCCACCGGCGGAAAGCTGTCCTCAAGGCCATCAGTGCGTCATAGGAGACGACGGATTCTGCCCCAAGTATCCCATATTCGATGGCACGGGAGTGATCGACCCGAGGATTCGGCCAAGGTCCTGTCTTCTGGACAGCACGGGAGCCCTGGGGGTGTGCTGTCGCCCGTTGCCAGCCATCCCGGTCGGATGCGGCGTGAGGCACCCCGAAGGGATCCAAGTTCCTTCGGTCGAAGGCGATCTCTTGGATAGGATAAAAAATCCAGGAATCCTGCCAGCGAACGAGGCGAGGTTTGCGGAATTCCCCTGGCAGGCAATGCTGTATCGGATCAAGGGGGACGGGGTGAATGAATTCGTCTGCGGGGCTACCCTTCTCAACGAGAGGTTCCTTCTTACTGCTGCCCACTGCGTACTCAAGTGAGCTTTATCATCTCTGCTAATAAAGGGAACATTTCTTCCCACTAGTTTTGAGAGCAGGCTTCTCTATGATCGAACCCGTTTTTCTCTAATCCACCATTGTAGTGCATGCTCACGACTTCTATTTTCCTTCCGAGTTTTTAAATATCAAGACAACGATGAAAAATCCGGCAACAATGAATCAACAGTAAGACTTAAGTGACAATTTAAAGAGGTGAAAAAACATTGTCTCGTCTTCCCGTGCAGGAACCATACATTACACGCAGCAGCAGAACTGAAAGTTCGGCTAGGGGAATGGGAGATCAACAGCTCTGCCGAACCCATACCATACTTAGATGTCCCCATAGCAGCTCTTTATCCTCATCCTGAATATCAACATGGTCCAGAAATAAACGATATTGCCATTTTGGAAATGGCTTACCCGATAGCTTACAACTATCACATCAACCGCATCTGCCTGCCCAATGCCAAGAAGACAGCCCAGCTCAAGGGACTACGGTGTCTTGCAACCGGATGGGGCAAAGATGCCTTTGATGGTGAGTACTGCTCAAAGTTATTGAAGAGGAAGATATCAGAAATACGTTGCAGATGAAAAAAAATTCATTTTTTAGGAAAATATCAGCAAGTGTTGAAGAAGGTTGATGTCCCTCTAGTAGAGCATAAGAAATGTCAGTCAGCTCTTCAGAATACCAGGCTCACCAAGTACTTCTTGCTTCATCCAAATTTCATCTGTGCTGGTGGAGAGGAGAACAAAGATGCTTGCACAGTAAGAACAAACATGCCTCCAAGATCTCTAATGTATATCTATCATGATCATCAATTTGTGTTGAGAATCACTTTTTCTTTTCCAATTTTTATTTTAGGGTGATGGAGGAGGCCCATTGATGTGCCCAAGGGCTGAGGATGGTCGATACATTCTGACCGGGATTACTTCATGGGGCATAGGATGTGGGAAAAAGGATGTGCCTGGTGTCTATGTGAGAGTTGATGCATTCCTTCCCTGGATTGAATCCATCACTGGGGTGATCAACAGGGCATAAGGATGGGAAAAGCCTTACCTTCCCCCCAAAGAATAACAGGGGCATTGGATCAACGTTTGCTGTACAGTGCAAAAAATGTAATCTAAATTTACTTCAGGCAATGAGCTACCTTGAATGCTTCTGAAATCACAGGAGTACATAAAGCTGCTTTGCACTTATGATGTGAAATAAACTATCTTTTTTCTTTCCTTTATGATTGACAATGAAGCAACACATGGTGTAGAGGTACAGGAGTTCTTTATCATGGTGTGGCAGGGTAAGCCTTGAACAGAAGAATTGACCATAAACAGTAAAGAACAGAAAGCAATGACATCTTACTGGCCCACTGCTGGCAGACCTGAGATCATGAAAGAATATTCATGAGAACACAGCCTAAGTTTGAGGTAAATAGTCAAATGCTTAATACACTGTATATCTCATGAGACAAAATTTTATTAAAGCGCAGTGTGGCTTGAAGGGAAACTCTTGTTCCAGCCATGGGCCACGTGTTATGATTTGGCTGGAAATCTTCCAATACAAAGGATAAAAATAAGAGACTTGAGCTCTCTCACAACCTAATAATGGATTCATACCATGCACTCTTACCAGTGCTATCATTCCCCAGTAACTCCAAGATAACAATGAAACAGATAACTGAGATTACTCCTCATTATGGTAGGACAAATTTAGAGAACTTGGAAGAGACTGGTTCAGATAGCTACCTCAGTGGAATATATGAATATGATATTGATGATGGTCCCATTAGACCACCACTCATCAACTTCAATTCATTTGCTGTCTTTTCCGAACTTGTCTTTGCTTGTCAAACCTGGCTTCCATTTCTTCCAGAACTTTGGGTGTGTATCTCACAACCAATTTCACTGTTCCTTGAGCGAGTTTCAGAAGCTCAACAGCTTTCTCATGAGGCTCACCTTCCACAGACTATAAAGAAAAGATATTTCTCTTACTCACTGTTCCTGCATTAAGTACAGTACTAACAACGACAAAAGACTCACAACGCCATTAACAGAGAGGAGTTGATCTCCTCTTTTCAGGCCACCATGTCTATCAGCAACTCCACCTGGAATGATCCTTGAAATGTAGATGGGAGAGTTTTGCTCTCGTCCACCCATGACATTGAAACCCAAGCCCTCTTCTGTCTTTGGTAATTCCACCACTCTTGGGTGGGCATGGCCTTCACTTGCTGCAAATGCTGCTACAGTTGCCTGAAAATATTACATTTGAATCATATACTAACAGGATAACAGCAACAATTCCACAGGCAATATGGGGTCAGTCATTAGACTGAAAATATGCTCTATAACAAATTCATAATTTTGCTGAAATATATGCTTCTATTACACAGCCAAAAACTCACTTTTGCAGTTGCAGAAGCTCTGACTTCAGGTGACCCAGATATATCAACAGTTTCATAAACATGTTCATACACTTCTCTAACAGCATTGAAGAAATCACTTTGGAGAACTTTTTGAAGGGCAGCCAACTTAGCACTTGGGATCTCCCCACCTGCAGGAGACAAAGAAACGCTGAAATAAATTTGCTCTCTTGGATAAGGACTTGAAAATTCATTAAATTCCATTCATTTTTTCAAAATCCAAAGTAAAACCATGTTTCCCATTTAAGGTCAGAGACCTGTGTGGTGGTGGGATAGGGGGAATAAATGAAAGTAAAATAAGTAAAAGCAAGAGGATGGCATGAAATAGAAGAGGAAAATACCATGCCATAAGGTCATCCTACAGGTGATATAGCAGTGTATATACTTTGATTCAAAATATATGCATTGTTTTTTCACAAATTGACCACCATGTGACATGCCAATATGTCACATTCACCAAAGGGAAGAAAAGTGGTTCCAAACCCCTTGGTGGTCAAAAACAGAAATTCTTGCATCTTTCTTGAAGAGCAAAGCTGAATGAGAGATGACATCATACTCCATTTTTGGTTGCTTTGATGAGTATGAGGCTCTTGGTTCAAAGTTTTTTTTGTAAAAGCTGGAGTAACAAACTACTTGATTACCTTGTACTGTACTTATGGCAGTCTTTGTCTCTTTGTCAAATGAATTGGCACAAAGGATACTTTGGCATTTTTTAAAGAACCAAGTGAAAAGTGACAGTTGTAATGCACAAAGCATACAGTTTTGAGGATATTTTCTTTTTAGCTTTAAATAATTTACAAAATGAAGTTCCCTAGGTACTTGAAACAAAGAACCAAAATTTAAAGCTTTCTTATGTATGTTCTTGCATTGAATGAGTTTTACTGCACTTTACCCAAGCAGCAATCCCATTTGGAATGTTTCCCAGGATAAGAGCATTAATGGGAGTGAGAAGGATTTTGGTTGGAAAAGAAAATCTCAGATGATGACTAATTCCAATGAATAAAGCAACTTCCAGTCTAATGTGGTAAACATGAACTTTCCAGGAAATATATTAATCAATAAGTCACAATAACACCTTGCAGTTCATACATTCTATAACATCTATCATTTTGCTAGTTTTGGTAAATTCACCCTCAAAAGGGGTATGCTTATGGCCTCTTAGTGCCAAGTCAAATTGTATCCACCACTGTCATGTATTTTATTAGATAGATACTTCCTAGTTGAATACAAATGTCCATGGGGTCTACACAACGATGCAAAAGGCAAAGAGTCAAGAAAAAAAAAACTAGCAATGCACTCAAATGCACTTTTGGGATTTATTTGAATGAATATTAATTGTTATCCAAGAAAGACCACTACCAGGAGAAAACCCTTTTTTGCTTCTCATAAGCTGCTTTTGACTCTTTCTTTCACTTCAGTTGTGTGAAGTTTTTCTTTCATCATCAGCCAATGGTTAGCTGCTGCTCATTTATTATACTGCACAGCTTTTGGCCTTACCCTTGGATGAGACTGAATTCATGGACACCTTTAGTCTACTAGCTGAGATCTGCTTAGAGGTACCCAAGACATCAGTGCATGCACTGTCATATTAAATTCTAACCTCCACAGTACAATCCACCACCAAAAACTGATATGAAAGATCCTATTAAATCTCAATATTTTGTTCAATATTTACATGGAGTCACTTCCAGTCAAGAGTCAGCATTTTTTTGGTCAAGGGACATAGGATGCTCTATATGTAGCAGAAACCAATCAAATTTATTCTGAATTTGTTGGACTGCAAGGCTCAACTCACTTTTCTGCAGCTTATCAAGCAACTCCACAGCTCTCTTCACATCTGCAATGAGAAAAAAACTCATATTGCATCATGTCTTTTCTATAAAATTTGCCAATTCATGGGCCAGCTTTCAGTCTGGATATAGATGAATCCTATACTATGATAAGTCAAGACCCATAACTATCAGTTTTACTCTACAGCTACTAGCTATATCCAGGACATCCCTGTATCCAGGGATATCCAAGGCAATCCTGCCCAAACACATGCACCTAGCATTTTCAGGGCCAAATATGCGGGTAGAGCCTTTTTTATGTAATAAACAATCATTGGGTTTGTTAAATGTTCAAGATTAGGTTGAAGTAAATGAGGAAAAATACTTTAATGCAAGGATTGAACCCATAATGTTTGGTATTGACATCCAAGTTCAAAATTCCTTGGATTTCCAGCTCATACTCTCAGAGGGGCAAGTATTGCACCAATTTTGGATCTAATCTGTGCCCACCCATCAATCCTCCTCCATTTTGTAGAGAACAAGGGTTGCCAACCATTCCTCAGTTAGATCCAGTTATTAATTTTTGGGGGGCTAATTTGGTTATGAGGATGGGGTGATGAGCTGATGGGAGGGCGAAGGGGGGGGGAAAGGGATTGAGTGGGGTGGTACATCTGTTGTTACCTCCTCTAAGCTGCCTCTACTATTTTAACCAATATAGCCATTTGAGGACCAAGGTCAGGGTTGGATTGGCCCACCAGGATACAGGGAAATTTGGGGTACTGGGGAGCCCCTAGACCACCAGTCCAAGCCTGACAATGGTCCAACAAGTAGGACAGGCAGTATGTCCCTGATAGAAAACCTTGCTTGCCAAAGGGTTAATAGGGCACTGTTTTGATGCAATAAGCCATCACCCAATGCCTCCTTATGGACTTGGATGAGTGCAAGGCCTTAGGATGAAGGAACAGAATGGGCTTGTTTCACTGCCTTTTTGTTGCATTTCATAGAGAAATCAGGAGAATCCTGGTGTCCCAATATCCTTCATGAATGGTTTCAGGGAAAGGGGATGAAAATGGGAGTCTTCTAGGCAAATCGTGAGAGTTAATGATTCTATGGAAAACAGAGAAAGCACCACTTCCCAAGAATCCAGTTCACCAGTAATCCACAAAATCATCTATCTAGATCTCACTACCTGTAATCGATGAAAGCACTCCAATGGGAGGGTATGAGTCAAACTTTAAAAAATATAAGTAGGGATTTGAAGGTAAAAGCGACTACGCTGCCGCGGATATATCCACTATTTCATTTATATTAAACGACCAAGGACTGAGTAACGTTGAGCTTTGAATGGGATACTACTGATATGCGCTATAATCGTCTTAATGTTAGGATAGCTTTCACATTAGTTGAATTGGGAAGATCCATCAGCGGCTCTAGACTGCCCTAACGTTTGGAGTTGGCCAAACGTAGTACATCTACCGACAGGCAGCATTTGGCTAGGCTACGTTCAACGTTATGTCTACAAGCCGATTTGGGGGGGAAACAAAAAAGGCTTACCTTGCGCCAAAGTGAGTGGCTCAGCCATTGCAGACATGATAGTTTCGGCAATATCCAACTGTCCCTAAAACCGAAAGAAATTGTGAAGAACTGACGCAGGTTGTGCAATAAGTAATCAGTAAGATGCCATGATCGCTCTGAGAAGTCAGCGCCCTCTAGTACAGGCTACACTTCGGATCTACCGTAATTATTTCTTCCTAGCATGTTATTGGCTTTAATTGCTTGGAAACCCAATTAGGATGCTCGAGCATTAAAAACTATACGAAAGAGGAAAAATTTTTCCATAGAGGGGAAAAATGCAAGCATCACCATACTTTGAGAACGAGACGGATCCGCTACCCCTGCAAGCCCTCTATTGAAATTCTAATGACAGCAGTTTCGCCCCAGTCAGGTGACCAGAGCCCCGTGATCGAAAGCAGTGCGATCCAGATCACCCTCTTGGAAACAGTGTTGGCTTGACATAGAGTTGCCGGTCACAAGGATTTTCTGGATTTCTGTTAACTTCGCCTTCCAACATGGCACCGAAAGGTGGAGCTTCAAGTTCACTAACTCCGCAACAAGCTCGGGCGGAGCACAAGTACGTTGTCACCAGAGATTTCATCTCTCAGCCTCGCCTCAGTTACAAGACGGTGTCTGGTGTCAACGGGCCCCTGGTCATTTTGGATGATGTCAAGTTTCCCAAATTCGCTGAAATTGTTCAGCTTCATCTGGCCGATGGAACTACCAGAGCTGGTCAGGTTCTGGAAGTCTCTGGTTCTAAGGCTGTTGTCCAGGTCTTTGAAGGTACCTCGGGAGTAGATGCCAAGAATACAGTGTGCGAATTCACTGGTGACATCCTTCGCACTCCTGTATCAGAGGATATGTTGGGTCGGGTGTTCAATGGAAGTGGCAAGCCAATCGACAAGGGCCCCAATGTGCTGGCTGAGGACTATTTGGATATCCAAGGTCAGCCCATCAATCCATGGTCTCGAATTTATCCAGAGGAAATGATTCAGACTGGAATCTCAGCTATTGATGGCATGAATTCCATTGCCAGAGGCCAGAAAATCCCCATCTTTTCAGCTGCTGGCCTTCCTCATAATGATATTGCTGCTCAGATCTGCCGACAAGCTGGCCTGGTCAAGCTTCCTGACAAGAGTGTAATGGATTCTCATGAAGACAACTTTGCCATTGTCTTTGCTGCTATGGGTGTCAACATGGAGACGGCTCGATTTTTCAAGCAGGACTTTGAAGAAAATGGTAGCATGGAGAATGTGTGTCTCTTCCTGAATCTGGCTAATGATCCAACCATTGAAAGAATCATTACACCACGTCTGGCTTTGACTGCTGCAGAATTCATGGCCTACCAATGTGAGAAGCACGTGCTCGTCATTCTTACTGATATGAGTTCTTATGCTGAAGCTCTTCGAGAGGTATCTGCTGCCCGAGAGGAAGTTCCAGGGCGACGAGGTTTCCCAGGCTACATGTACACAGATTTGGCCACAATCTATGAACGAGCTGGACGAGTTGCTGGACGCAGTGGCTCAATTACTCAAATCCCCATTCTCACTATGCCTAATGATGACATCACTCACCCCATTCCTGATCTCACAGGATACATCACTGAGGGACAGATCTACGTTGACCGACAGTTGCATAATCGACAGATCTATCCTCCTATCAATGTGCTTCCATCTCTCAGCAGATTGATGAAGTCTGCCATTGGAGAAGGCATGACAAGAAAGGATCATGCTGATGTGTCCAACCAATTGTATGCTTGCTATGCTATTGGGAAAGATGTTCAAGCCATGAAGGCTGTTGTTGGAGAAGAGGCCCTGACCCCTGACGATCTTCTCTACTTGGAGTTCCTGGGCAAGTTTGAGAAAAGCTTCATTGCACAAGGAAACTACGAGAACCGTACGGCATTCGAGACATTGGACATCGGCTGGCAACTTCTGCGAATCTTCCCAAAGGAGATGCTAAAGAGAATCCCAGCTTCCCTCTTAGCCGAATTCTACCCTCGAGATTCCAGGCATGGCCAGCAGTCCAAGGAAGCCAAATGAACTTGGCTTGTTTGCCAATTTCCCCCTTCTTAAAACTTAGACTCACTCCTAAAATTAAATGGTGCAAACTACATTCCAGATTTGAAATTTATTTCTTGAAGATTCCTTCCATGTGGATTCATTCCTCGCTGAGTTGTCTTATATCAGTTTTGTTTTTTGCAATGTCCTCTATGCAAAGTCAACATCTCCCATGTGTGTGTTGTAATCTGTAGTGTCTAGTCATTAACCCCCATTGGTGTCCTTGCTGCTAAAGGAGACATCACCCTCTCCAGTTCGTGATTCCAGAGTATAGATTATATCCCCAGTAGTCCTGCATTTTTAGAAGTAGGATGGTTTGTGAAAATGTTGCATATGAAATCTAAATAAAAACATATTCATCAAACAGGTACATATCTGCAAATTATTTGGTAATGGAAATATAACCAGATTAATCAAGCCTAGTACTGCAGTAGAGTGAAAGGTGAAAAGGGGGAAATGGTTGGCCTCATTGCCCAAATGGTAATTTGTATATAACTCTGAATTTGAAAAACAATGAGCTTTTCTCATCCATGGTGAAGCTTCAACCCCCTTCTATTTCTCTCCATTCCAAGGCTCCTCTCTGCTGCTGAAGAAATTGATTTGAAAGAAATTGTCAGATGCCATTTGCAAAATATAGGTGTTTCAAAAGCAATTATGCAGTAGAGACATCCCTAGCCTTACAAAGAAAGAGAAACCATTTGAAAAAATGTATTTGTTGTTGGTGATCAAATACCAAATTAAAAAATCACAAAAACACATCAGAGGTAACAGAAGATTTCAATAAGAGAAGGATTATACTTTATGGGGTTACCTGAAAAGACAAAAACAATCAGCATTATGTAATATCAGCATAGATATGTTGTTTCAGTGCAAAATTACTTTTGAAACAGCCTGTAGAACACCTTCCTCCATTGACCTTGGGTAGATTCCTCGATGTCTTCAGTAGCGAGAGTTGCGACGAGGATATAACAGCCGAGGATTTCGTGATAAAGTGGTACCAGCGAATTTGGGTGCTAAGTCAATGTGGTTGGATGGAGATCCCACATAAGAGCTCTCTGAGGGTGACAGGCAGAGAGAGAGAAAATAAGGGGGTCATTGTCTCGTAAAAGCACTAACCCGACTCCGATGAGATAGAAACCTGTCTCCAATGTTCTATGGAATTGACCTCACTCCCTATGAGCATTGGTGAATCCCAGTCCCCCTTACGGGGAGAAATTGCCGTTTAGCTCTGCGATGCAAAAAATATTACATGGTCAGACACTAAAGAATTAGAATCCGTTGTTTCTGAAGTGAAAATGCAGCAAAGTTCATCATGCATGTCATTTTGGACAAGGAAGGGGGGGGGGGGGGGCAAACCCCTACCCTACCCCTAGCTCTTCTTCCGAACCTGCTGCCTACGGTGTAGTTCATGAAATGACGTCCCTGGCTTTTATATACCTGGTAGGTGGTGAGTGGAGGATCCAAAAGCCCCAGCTGTTGTCTGAATCGGCGACAAGAGTGGCCAGAAAAGCACGGATTTTAGGACTTACTCGTATTTCCCCTGCATGTTGGGTTATACGGATTCCTGTCTGATGAAATCTGGGGCGAGGAAGAATTACTAAATGCACGACCAAGGCAAGAGTCCCAAGCATAGGCAGCGATTCATAGAGGTTCAGGAGACTCGAGCCCCCCCCCATCAACAACAACAAAAAAATACTAATAATAAATAAATAAATAAAATAAAATGAAATAATAATAAAAATAAAATAAAATTATAGTAGAAGGGGCTCACAGCGAGGACATGAGAATAAGGAATATTTGCAAGAGTAGAGTACTGTCTCTGAGCCCCCCCCCCCCCCCATATTTCTCAACAAATCGCTGCCTATGGTCCCAAGGTTATACTGTAGAATACGCTTTCCCGTCCTCAAGCCAGCGGTAATCTGACTGGGATCCGGCTTACGCGAAGGCTACAAAATTATTCCGCTCGAAAGGCTAGGTCCGTTTGGATGTTTTAATTATATGAACGCGTGCATGGACGGAAATGCAGCTGCTCGAGCATTCCGATGGTGCCACGAAGGACGAACAGTCATTTAATTTTAATAGGTGGCGGCAGGCTCGAAAGAAAGTGAGGACACTCACTGGCACCGATGATGCACGCCACGAGTCGTCGCTCCACGCTTATCACGTCTCCATGACGATTTCCAAGAATTTCTGGGAATATGTAATCCCAGAAAAAGGAGACGAAGATAAGGAATTTGGTCTCTTCATCCCAGTCAAATCTCCCGTCTTCCACGAATTCCTTCCCCAAATATTGGAAGCATTCCTTCCGCATTCGTTTGATCGACCATGGTCCACGATGGCCAGTGCTCACCCTTTGAAATTTTTGTTCAAAATACCAAAAATATAACATCAATGCTTTCTAAATCCTGACATCTACTGAATCAATTTAAAGTTGTACGCCTGTTTCTTCTGTAACCAGATAAAAATGTCAACTTTCTTCTTCTTCAAGTTTTACAGGTAACTGCTAAAACGCCTTACCTTGGACTGCTTAAACGTAAGCATATAAATACATACGTTTATGATACTACAGTACGATGAGTAAAGTTTAATGAATTAATCATTAACCACTCCCAATTCCCGAGACCACAGAGGCAGAACAGAAGAAAGACAATATAAATATTCATTCCTCTATAATTTTTATTTCATTCTTTTTTTTTCCGTTCAATCTCAATGCTACAGTCGCATATGGGCTGGACGTGAAATTATTGCAGTACATTGTTAAATCCAAGCTTACGCTGTTATAGTCACTGGCCTCCAGATTTTTTGTTTATTTTCTTCTCGCATTCTGGAGCACCACCTCGGAGCTTTACGTTAGCGAGCGGGAGAACTCAAGAAACCGTGTTTGCATGCTGTGATTTGCTTACGGATTCGTCATGTTCAAGAAGCAGGAGGTACGAAAGCCGGAGTGAGGTACGAAGGGGAGGACGCTAGCACAGTTCTAGTGCTTGCCAATAGATGCCTCCTTTGTGCACCGTGGGGTTCCAGCGGGCAATCAGGAACGCAGGCGGCCTGACGTGGTCGCATATCATTACAAGAAGCCGGTGAGATTAATTAGGTATACATTTTGATAGGGCTAGGCCTAGGCTTGACACAAGACTACCAGGACTAAGTTTCGCTTCACGCTTGACATTGCAGTTCAATCGGGACTAGTTAGGCTAACTCAGCATCCATTGATGCCCTTATTGGAGAAGTGGACAGCCAACAATGTCACTTGCATATAAGTCTGTGAAAGATCACTTCTGGTCTGTGAAGTTCATTTTCGAATGCGGACGGAAATTGGAACTCAAGAGCCACACTATATGTAAGGCTGCTGCAATGTATCATCGCTTCTTCAAGGAAGCTCACCTGAGAGATTATGACCCATATGTCATTGCAGCTGCTTGCTTATTTATTTCTGGGAAGGTGAGACTATTCACCCTTTCACACATTGGTGCTGTGATACAATGCTGCCAGAAACTGATGTAGAGTCAACTGTTGCACTTTGTTTTAGAGTGAGGATGACCGAGCACAAATACGAGATGTGATCAATGTTACCAGAGATACACTTGAGCCAGGATGTGACCTTCTGAACTTGGGAGAAGAATATTTCTCCTACAGGGAAACCATAACAAATGCTGAATTGCTTGTTCTGCGAATGCTTAAGTTTGATATGACCTACCACTTACCTCACAGGGTGAGTATTATAAAGTCATGCTGCATTTGTCTTTCATGCTGGTATCTATCATTCCTTCTCATAAGAAAGGTAAAAGATGAATCAACCATGTTTTATTTTTATCCCCAGTATTTGCTTCACTACTTGTTGTCTTTGGAGCTCTGGGCCAAGACCCCAGAGTGGAAAAAGGACATGCCATTTGAGAGAAGTTGCTGGGCTTTCCTCCATGACTTCCACTTCTCTCCAGCTATTGTTACATACAAGCCTCAGTTGATTGCAATTTCCATCATCTTCTATGCTCTCCAATGTTATGGTCTTCAGGTATGATACGCCTTTGTTCTCTTAAGCAAGAGTGCCTAAACTTTGAGTTTAACTGGAATAGTGTATCGACTTTTCAGAGAGGCAGAACATTCTGCTGGTACTTTTAGAAATTCTTTTAAATTTTAATGTCTCTAATGCATATAGCAGAGGGAAAATTGAATGGTCTTAAAATTGAATGGGGAGAAGGGACAAAATTCTTATTTATAGCCTGAGTGTTTGATTGTTCCCTGCTTTCCTTTTTGGTGCTTTGTCTTGAGGATTCAACTCATATATATTTCACCATTATGCTTGTAGATTTCATAGCATAAAGTGACTTTGGGATGAGTTCATATACTCATGTGAGGGCTTTGGTTCTGCTCACTGACATTTCTAGACCTCTAGAAATATCACATGTTTGTGCATTGTCTGACTATTGGTTTCAAATGCCTGGCCTGAACAAGCTTATTGTCCCACCAGAGCAATGCATGTACCTGACAGGGCACAGCCAACACACATGTATGATGGAAATCTTGCTTCTGCCAACATTGCTTAGTGCATAGAAAACAATAATTTAGTTTCCCTTATAAGGATGTGTTAACTCATCTTGAAATCATTGTAGCATTTATTTTGTAATTAAAACTTGTCTGATGTTCTATGAAGGCAAGTATTTTGAGAATGGTATTTGCTTTTTTCACATCCCATGGAAGGAAAACAAGGATGGTCTGAGTTTTGACCATTCTTTTTGCTTCACTGGTGAGCCAGGCTTGGGAAGGCACAATGCTGAAAGGTCCACATCATGAAGTTTTCTCTGCAACTTTTCCATTTGCGTCATCTTGATAAAGAAAGTTTTTACATTGAGGTAACCTTTGAGCATTTTATTTTCAAGGCCTTTAATGCTTTGAATTAAATCTTTGAAAAGTTTCCCCCTTGAAAAAAATTTCCTTTGTGATATTCTTTCATTGTCAGTGTTAGAAAACCTTCTGATAGGGAAGAGCTGAGTGTAATAATCTTTAACCCTTTTGCCTGTGACATTCAACTATAGTTGAACTGTGCCTCAATTTCCTTTGCAATGTTTGACTGTAGCCTTTGTCCAGAGATTTTTGTCTGCTTGTTGCAACATTCAACTTCAGCCCCTTGATCTGTAGAACATAATTTTGCCTGCTCAGACACTCAATATACTGACATTTAAGAAGTTTTGGAATTTTGTTCTATTGCAAAAAATAAATATGCAGTGAAAGGGTTAAAAAAGAAAAGAAAAAAAAACAGGGAACAAGGGGCAAGGAGTCTGGATAAACAGGAGCTCATCATGTGGCATAGCTCTCAAGATTTATTTTAGCTTTTATATATCAAGAAAATAAAAATAAAAACAAATTCCACCCTTGCACTGGTTGGATTAAGAGAGAAAATGGAGTTCAGTAATATTTTTTTTCACCTGTTGGAATACCATTCTGGTAAGGTAAGCCTGAAAAATTACAGCTTGAAATTGTCTCAGTGAGTTTAGAAGCACTGATAACTATTATATTCAATAAGTAAGAGATATTTGCCCTGGAAAATATTCCTGACAAGGGAGTGGGAGTCAGTCAGATTGTTTAGGGAACAATTACCCAATTTGTTCCCTAAACAATCAAAACAGAGTGTTTTACTACATCCTATGGGTGCTTTTGAGAGAATTTTTTTGAGTAAAGTTGGAAGAAATCAGTGCTAATGAGCTGCCAGCCTGCAGTCCTCCTCTAGTACTTGCTGGAGGCATTTTACCTGAAAGTTAATCAGGAAAGGAGGATTGCTAGTGTTTTTGCTTGACTCCAACACATGTGCTCCTCATGCATGAGTGTGAAGTGAAAAACACTGTAGTATTAATGTCAGTTCATGTTCAAGAGGAAAGCCATGTGTGAAGCATGTTGAATGAAGTCTGCAAATATGCAATGGGTAACATCAGAGGTATTATCTATTTCTTTCTCCAGGTTGTCATACCTGGTACAAAAGGGGTCAGGGGTGGTGATGGTTATAATCCCAAGAACCTTCTTGCTTTAATGAATTGTCTTAAAAGTTTTATATATATATATTTTTATCATATCCCTCTCAGATCCCAACTGAAGATGTGCAGTGGTATGAGGCTCTTCATCCTGAAGCAACAGTGACCCAACTCTTCACTATCATGGACTCCTTGTTGGAAGTCTATGACAATGACAAAGAATTATCTCAGGATGTACAATCATCACTTCAGGCAAAGGTCCCTGGATTCTAGATCTCATGACTGTGATTTTTCATCCTACTTTATTTCTTTCATTTCTTAGTGGCATTTTGAATTAAACTCCTAAGCTGAATAAAACACAATTCTCACAGAAGTTTTTTTAATTATTGTTTCTGGGATTCATTCAATCTTGCACAACTGTGGACTTCTCTGAAACATAGAGACCATCCAAAAACTTTCGGATGTCCTTCTTCTTCACAGTTGTGGACTGCTGGATTCTTGCAGCTGAAACACCAATAAAAAACCTCATATATAACATAAAAAAGCAGATATTGCCAACGCAAAAAATTAACAATGAAAGACATCACTCAAAGGGTTCTGTTACCTGTTCCAATAGCCAATGTTATAAGAACATCACAGATGCAAATTCTAAACTCTTGATTTCAATGTAAAAAGTGGTCAATGTGAATTTATTTCAAATAAAAGAGGCTAAAACTAGTTTAATGGGAACAAATATACTTGTCCAGATGTGGTTACATTGAAATGAATCTGACCATCCATAAATTCGTGCTTGCATTAAGCAGCAGCAGCAGCATCTTAAAAACTCAGTTCTCCAAGCTTCTTCCTTTTTTTTAACTCTTTGCTGTTCATTTTTTTTAGAACGCTATGACAAATGGCTCAGCCAGTGGGACAAAGAACCACAAAGGGTTAAGGCTGTGGTTCCCAAACTGCGGGTTGCAACAAGTTTCCCATAACAAAAAGCTATATTGGCATATGCCAATATTGCTAGTGCTGCTTCCCTTTGCTATTGATCATCTGTGTGAAACAGGATTCTCTGCTCTTTGACTTTGATAAAAAAAAAAAAGTTTCATTCGCAGCTGCAAGTGGAGAATGATCTCTGACACGCCTTGGGAAAGGTTCCTCCCAGAATAGACCATCTCTCCTAAGTGCACAAGTCATGCTCAGAATAAAACAAGCACTGCAAAAAAGCTCAATGAGTTTTCTTCATGCCAAATTTAATTTTAAAATACCCCATTCTGGATTGCAAACTTTTTTGGGTCAGCAAGTGGGTTGCTGTTCTAAGAAGTCCAGGAACTGCTGGGTTAAGGTATCTCTATTGCAGTGGTCGGCAACTAAATTTCACGGCAGGCCAGATGGCAGAATGCTGAACGTTCGCAAGCCAGTGCCTACCAAGTGTCATTAAAGTTACAATTTTATCGAATGTCTCATGTCAAACATGCAGTTGAATGTCTATTGTTGGAACGTAATGCCCAATATCCAGGTTTTCGTGGGCCGGATCTGGCCCATGGGCCACCAGTTGCTGACCACTGCTCTATTGTATTGCAAAAGAGGAGTAATTATGCTACTCTCTATACTGCTAGGGATGCTAACATTGGTACAAATTCCCTCGTTTTCAATATTGAAGCAGAGGTGCACCACACTGGGCACTTTCAAAACCTTGTTGGAAAATTTCTCGATTGCATTCAGCTCCCTTTGCCATTGTTCATTTTCATTTCCAATTTATTTTGAAGCTCTCAACCTCTATGTAAATGTTGAAAGGGAATTTGATGACAATAACTAATACTTTTCCAAGGGCAATACACCTACTAGCCCCAAAAAGAATATCAAACCTGTCCACATAAATAGACATCTTGTTCCCTATCACCAATGAAAAAATACTAATGGAAGGGTCAGAGAAAAAATGATAAGTCTTAGATAGTCTTTCACCACACATTTTCAGACTAAAACAGCTGTAAAATGTTTCACATCAAATCCCAAATCCTTGACAGATTCAATCCTGAGCAAAGAAGGAGCTTACTTACACTGGGATACTTTTACAATTCCATGGATGAAATGAAACACTATGACAACGAGCAATGATTCAGCTTTGAAGAAACAAATGACTTATCAAGCATTTTTAAGTGGCAATACACATGTATCATAGCACTGGCATAATCACTGACATGCTTCTGAAAGTAGTGCATAGCAATTTGAAGGAAGTTAACAATATTACATGGTTATTTAATGGATATTATGGGCTGTGGTACAGCTTTACCACAGCCCCTTACTAGAAAAATTTTCTAACCTGATTGTGACACATCTTCAATGCTGTTGCCCTCAAGGATGAGCTCATCCTTCTGATCTGTGGAATTCCTCACGATGACTCCTTTGGCCATATTCACTTTCCGAATATGCTTTTCACCGAGGAAGTTACGAATTTCAAGGACAGTTCCATTCTCCAGAGTGACACAGTTGATGGGAAAATGGGCATAGACTGCTCTCATCTTGTACCTGAAACCCTGAAATTTAGCAGAAATGCAATGAATGAATCAACATGTCATTTATGTGATCAGGCTTTGCCAATGTCCATCTACAAGTCTTCAAGCCCACAAGCCCCACCTACAAGCCCTTTGACCCTTAAACTGGCACTAAAACATTCCATGAAAAATACTTGATTGCAGGTTTGGAATCCTTCACTCAAAAGTAGCAGTTTATGTTCTTTTTATATATTCAGGAACTTAAAATAGAATATCCATAAAATTTCAGGGCTTTCACAATTAAAATAATTTGGGTTCTCACTCCCATCATTACATATAGATCACTTATGCTTACAAAACCTGATTCTGGTATTACTGAGTCTAACTAGTCAGAATTGACACCTTATAAAACCACCTACGCCACACATACAGGCAATAAAACCAATACTTTCATCACTTTCACCACTTTTGAGCCAAGTAACAACCACTCGTGAATATTTTTCTAGATTTCCAATACCCTCAGGTAAGTCATTCAAGAGATCTTTACTCTCTTGTTCAAAAAGTATTACTACCTTGGTGACTCCCTTGATCATGTTTTCTATGTGGGAGCAAATGGTTCGGACAGCAGCAATTTCTTTCTTTGATCCAAACCATTTTTCCACTCTGACTTCCTTCTTGCTGGGCATCTGGAAGGGAAAAAAAGGCATCAATAGTAATGTGCAGTCAAATTTCAGAAATCTTTAAAACTGATATTTAGATGCTAATGCTGAAGAATTTCTTTCAATACTTAAATTCCCATAAATATACTTTTGTGCAATATTATTTTGAAGATACACACACTTTTCTTCCCTTAGACAAGCAAAATCTAATACTGACATGTGATCAAGTAGCACTCATGAACACTCAGCATAATTGTGACATGAATAAGACAATGCATTCTAGAATTTAAATGTTATGTCCATGATAATTACACTTCACTTTCTTTAAAGTTCAGTTATTTTTGGCTGAGTTGTTGGCAATTATTATGGGACCATCAGAGGACAACTACAAAGATACTGAGATACTGAAATTCCAGCAATTCCAGTTCACACAGAAGGGCTGGAAAGGCTTAAAGGGAAGCAGCAATGATCATATATGACTTGAATGGAAATATGCAAAACAAAAGGTAAAGTTTAACTTCCTTGCCCAGGGCTGAGTCTGAGAATGAAATTATCATAGGCTATGCTATCCCTCACTTCACAATCCTTTAAAACCCAAACCAAGAATAAATATACTTTGAACCCACATGAATATGAAGATGGACATGTCTGAAGGACCTCTTCAGGATTCCCCTGGCTCCTCTCACCGTGACTGTTCGTGAAGACACCTTAGCTGTCACCCCATTGGGGATTTTCACCGACTGGCCGACCAGTATCTGCCTCATGGCAGGACGTCGTTTTCTCTCCTACTGGACTGAACAGAGAATTGCAAAACATTGTAGACCTGAATTTATTGGAATGAACTGGTACGTCTTCTGTACATACTGTTCGAAAGAACGGGGTTTTGTGGTTTACCGAGAGGAAACTTTACTCGAAATTGGAAGGCTAAACATAACAGGGTAGCTTAACACTAGGCCTGGAACAAAACCTATTCAGAAGAAATGTCTGAGGTATAAAATTTGCCCCAGATGCGACGGGAATGTTCTACATTTTTTGGTACCGAAGATGCTAGACACCTACCTAGGCCAGACAGCACTCCGGAAGGGCCGGGCGCTTCTTCGATTCTGGTTTCTGCCCTGAGATTCTACTTCGTTAAACGATTTTTCATTTTGCATTAGATGCTTTCTGAAGTACTCCCTGAATCTTTCAGACATGTGAAAGATTCAATGAACAAAATAAATAAATTTCTTCACTGATGGGCAAAGAATTTCTAGTTATAATTTCCTCGGACGTGAGTAACTTTGACAATCGAATGTTGCCGAACATGGACACGCCCGTTCATCCACGGACACCCTCACCGACACACGTGGCTGGTTTCGTCGGTATCCGTCACTTGTTATTGTGTAGTCTATCTGCGAAAATTAATCAATGAATGCGAAAAATCAGTTATTGGGAATGAAGGGCTGCCATGATAGAATATATCTTTCGATGACTAGGCTTGGGTGCGCCTGTTGCTAGGTATGCCTTGATCTATTGCATTTACATTGCACAACAACCACAGTAAGAAAACTATTGAGGGATTCTGTAAGCTTTTGGTAAGAAGCACAGAAAAGTCGCTGCAATGCAAATTGCTACATGTTATTCATAGTTTCATATTCAATCCCTATCTACACAAGTAAATGTACACTTCAGATTTGTTCATATTGACCTTACGTTATGTTTTGAGACTTGTCAGCCATAAGCATGTAAAATAATGGGAATTGATTGCTTTAAAAGTCAAGATAATAGAAATTGTAGCATTAGAATGCCTTGACATCATATTAAATATCTAGGTCTGCGCTTAATAGGATTGTTCTTCAGTAAAAGGAAATTTAAACAATTCTAACTTATAATTTGTGTAAATTTGTTTCCAATGCCTGCAAACTTTTTTTTGTTTCTCTGAAATGATGCTTTCAAATTTCCTTTCTGCATGAATTATCCATCTAGCTCAGGATGAAGAAGAATAAAAAATCATAACGAAAGTTGTGTCTTTACCTTAATTTTGGCTTTAAAATATTATATTTTTCCAAAGTTCATTGCTTTTTTATTATTTGTATTTACTGTGAAGCCTAATTTCTTGCAGTACAGCTTCAAAAGATCAAATTGTCTTTGCAACTTTCTATAGGAACCTGAAAGGGAGACTGTCATGTCTGCTTGCAATAGCAATGAACCCCATCATTTATACAGAATTTTACTTGAGAGCTCTCATGAGATTATTTTTGCATTATGCTTGATTCATAGTTTCCTAACTGTACATAAATCCACTGAATGTTACTAGACATATCCTGTCTATGTTTAAAAAAGTGAGTGAATTGGGTACCAAATCTATGGCAGTTGGCACTGAGGTCCTATTCCTAAATTGATGTTGGGATACTAGTTCTCACTGGTGGAAAGAGACCCAAGCCTTCATATTAGTATTTTAAAAAAACCTCATTCTGTTTGATTTCTTGATTCATGTCAAGGTTCATGGATCTTGTATCTTGGGTATCTTATCCTGCATGTGTACCTAAGCAAAAATTGCTTGGGTATCAATGGAGGGTGAGGTAAAGCACCATGTTAGTTTGCTTAACCCAAAAACATTATCAGAGATATTAATTCTCAGTCACACCAAAATGGAGTGAGGAAAGATGTGTTGTCATTTCAAGGTCTCCAGATAGTCAGGCTCCATGCTCAAAATAAATGGTTACCTCAAATTCAATAATGGATGCCCATGGATGTGCACTTTATGGACATCCTGTTTTAGTATTAATCTGCTTGGCACTTAAGAGCACTCTATTATTGAGTGATGGAAGTCTTTGGTGTTGGTCATCATATGATATGAAATTACCTTGTACCTCAGGGAACTGGTTCAATGATTCCTACTTTGAGATTCAATTCTAATGCCATGTCTTAACATGGCATTTAGAGAGGCAATTCACAATTTACCTGTGCCATTTTTTTTGCAGATAGGTGGGAAAGAAATATTTAAGTGAATTTTCTGGTGGAAATCATGTCTGGATACCCCTACTCTGGCCAGGATGGCTTTTACTCAACTGGTGATCAACAGTTCTCCTATGACATAGGCTCTGGGTTTGGGCAAGAGCAGTGAGTGCATCTGATTTTGCATCTGTCTGAAACCTCACATTTCAAGCTATAAAAGCAACTATGCTAGAAATACAATTGTTTACCTTCTTCCATTGCAGATCATTCCAGACCTTTGATTATGGTCAGCAGGCCTCATATGGACAAAGTACATACATGACTCCTCAGCAGCCTGGATTTGGCCCAGGAGCTCCATTCAGCACAGCCAAGTTTGGAGAGAATGAGACTGAGGATGAGCCTCCTCTTCTTGAAGGTAAGGATCTTATGGTTTACCCAAGTCCATGTGGCCCAAAAACTATTTGTACAATCCCAGTTTTCAATAGAAATTTTCATATTTAAATATGAGGAATTTCATATGCAGGAAATCTGGATAAGAATGAATTTAGTTTCCGTAAAATTCAAAGATCTCATTATAAGAATGTCAATTTTCACATATTGAGTGTCTGGCATGTAAAATTCATGAGAGAAAGTCAAATGCTATCCAAAGGACACTGCCACTACCTTTAGTACATTTGCAATTTGACTTGGAGGTGGGAGTTGAAGTGAAGTTCCTGTGTGAGGTTTTATTGAGTAATGACAATTTATTCCAGTGTGTCCAGGTTTTCCCAGAAATACCTGATCATTTTTAGCTATTAAAAATTAGGACTACTAATAGTGAAACTTGTATGGAAAGTTTATAATATTATCACTTTTTAGGCCAATCTTTATTGCCTGATTCCAACATTTGAAATGTCAGGATGTGCACTACTGCTATTAATGCATTTTGCTGGAAATGTTCACAGATAAGAGAGCTTCTTTCAATGAGGAAGTGAGGGTTGGGTCCAAGTATGGGGCCTGTCATGTGAATTTTTTTCTGAAGTCTATTTGCCATCAAGCCTAGCAAAATGTAATTTGCCTTGCAATCATTGAAATCACATTTTAAAAAACCTCTTGTACAAGTATTTGATGAACTTGCATCAGGTTCTCAAAACGTGTGGATGATGATCCATGTTGAAGTTGAAGCTATGATATCACCTAGTAATAGTTGACCTAAGACGAATTTTATGAGAGCATAAATGTTGTTTGTAAGTTTGGCTACTTTACTCTTGGTTGTGTTGATATTATAAGGTTGCAAATTATCAGATGCTTTAACATTAGAACTACTGGAGTGGTCAATTTGACTGCTGCATAAAAAAGTAGTATGAAACTATTATTCTGTAACATTTTATTTGCTTTTTCATGTGTTATTTGATGTGTTCAAAATGTTGATATTAAGAAAAGTAAAAACTCTGGAGGCACGCAGTTGCCAAATCAGCAATGTGAAGTGCATTAAAAATTGCAAGCAGTCAAAATGACAGTGTTAAGGACATCCACTATACATCCTAAAAAATAAAACTTTTGAAATAGCTCCAAATTTGATCCTCTATATCTCTACTCTTCCTGGATATATTTCCATGAAGCATTTGAAGTGTACAGGATGAGATGCTTGCAACAGCCTTGTGGAACTTAGTTGAAATTTGGTTTTCCAAGCTAGGCTACAAGTACTAACTTAAAGTTGTCCAAAATTGAAATAATATAGGAGCCCAAGCTGGGAGTTGAATTGAGAAAACCATTTTTATGCTGGCTGTAACTACATATTGTGGAGACTACATCAAGCATTGCATTAACTAAGACTCTTTCTTTTAGTTGGTCTTTTGCTGGGCAGTTTTTTTCTGTAAGTGAAAGATGAATAAATAGGCATCAATTAACTTGAAATTTTTTCAGTTTCACCTGACTTCAGATGAGATAGACTGCCAGGCTGACATTCTGAAAGGACTAGATTGGTGCTAACCTCCACCCATCCTGATTTCAATTTCCAAATTATTTTAATAATTCATAGCTGTGCTTTTGAAAAAAAAAACAACTTTTAATTGCATTTCACATGTCTTTTGGGAAAAAAGTAGCTAGTAAAAGTTGTAGTAAGAACAGAGACATATAAGTTGAGGATCTTTCATTTTCAATGGATTAAATCAGATTCGTTGATGCTGATAAAAGTGGATGGAAGTAAACAGGGTTGGTAAGAATCCACTTACCCTAGAGATAAGTCACTGAGTCTCCGTAGCAAAGTTAGGATGGTATTACATAACAGACTTGCCAGACTGATGCAATTCAGATGTTGCAGAAAGACAAGAATCTCATCATCTGACAGGTATAGTATACTTTGTGTCTGTTGAACCCTAAACACCTGCAGAGGCTGTTACTGGATTTTGCTTACCGAGCATTGATCTTAGCCAAATAGACCTACAGATTATCTGTGTTTCAATTGGGGAAATTGTTAAGTCATACCCATTGAAATTAGACAACTCATCATACTCCATCCATGTTGTACCATATTTTAGCCTGATGGGAAAGATACTATTTTAAATTTCCCCTGATTATTAGTTTACTTTATGTTTACCTTAGTTGATGAAACTGCATAAACTTCTGGTAGTGAAAATGCCAACTGTGACCAGCCAAGTCCTTGAAATCCTGAGAGTTTCATGTATGATTTTCAAATGCTAGAACTGTTATCTCATGCCTCCCCAAATTAAAAAGCTTGTATTTCTTGATTTACAAGTATATGTGATCCTTGATGTTTGGAAGATACGGAGTGGTTTTATTCAATAATTGAGGAGTTCTCTGGAAAAAGGGCATATGTGCCCATATGCCCTTTTTCCATATTTGTGTCCATGCACTGCTTTAGGTGACTAGTCATAGGATAGGGTGGTCAGCAAGTAGTTAACATGCGTATTCAGCAAAGGAGAAGCAGATTTTCCTACATACTCACTATACCTACAGCAGGCCAACTGAGTGGCAATTTCAATATGGCTGCCTCCATGAATATTCCATTAGCACTTGCATGCTGAACGATTTTGGTGATATTATTTTGTCCTTTTAAACTGAAAGTGAAAATGAGGAAGAAACCAGACATGAGGAAAGGGAAAGAAAGAGTCAGATTCATTCAAGTCTCTGGAAGGATGTGAGAAGTTGGATATATCCATGAAATAGTTGCAGAATCTGATGATGAATACATTAATAATGAATCACTGCTGAGTGATTGGTGAATGAAACATGTCTTGAATATTCTCATTTTCATTGCTCTTCTTCAAGAAAGAGCTTATTTGAAATCTGTAGATGCAGTTATTGATTAATTATTATTTTTAACTGGAAAGGAGTGGTGAAAGACTTGGAAAAAGTTTCAGCAGTGCAGCTATGGAAAAAGGGCGTATGTGCTTAAACACTTTCTGTCTGCATCCCAGCAATGTGAGATAAAGAAATTCATTAAAACCCCAAGTTCAATTGGAAAAAGTTCGAAGATACCATTTTACCAATAATTAAGTTTTGACCAGCTTTTGCACATATGCCCTTTTTCTAGAGAACTCCTCAATTAATGTTATGGCATAGAAGAAGTAAGATGCTTGAAGTTGTTGTTGCATGCTTGCATAAATTTCATGCTTCTTAGAATAGCATGGCAAGGAATCCCTTTTAAACAAAATTGCAATTCATTCTTTATTTTTTATATCCAGAATTGGGTATCAATCCAGAACACATCATCCAGAAGGTGAGTTAGTCCAAGTTTTTACTACAGGATGCCTTTTCATATATCACATAATTTATCTGCCAATCTGTAGTAGAGAAATACCCAAAGTAAAACCTGAAAACAGGGTAGTTCAGTATCAAAAATTTTGCTTTTGATGTAAAATGGATTTAGCAATAGCCACTTTTCTTCATACCTCCAATCCTCTAGATATGAAGAGACCTCCATCTTCATTTAGCAAAATGTCAGTGATAACTGTTTTAATCCTTTCATGGGTGAGTTTTTCCATGCCAGTGAAATTTTGCACTTTAATCTGCTGAATTATTCTTGGAAATATCAAGAGATTAAGGTATAATACACCTAAAACTTCAACATTAGTTAATCTGGCAGGCTCACCTTGGGCAAAACTGATATCAGTATGTACCATGAAAGGGTTAATGGGTGAATTATGGATGCAGAAATACCTTAAGAGGCCTATGAGGGGATTTGAAGACTGCCAAATCTTGATGGTGTTTTCAGCTCAAAGTTATCATATTTTGGCGATTCACTTTGACCAATCTATGTGGATTTTCCCAAAGAAGTCACTGCTGGAACAATCTTTAGTTTGAAAAAATGGATATGATTTGTTTTAAATCAATAGGAATGTTGATATCCAGCTGAATAATTGAGAGCAGCACCACAGTGTTTTATGGATTGATATCATGAATCATGAATCCTTTCAGTCGAGGTTAGTTAAGTTTGAAATGTTCAAGAGCTGTGCATTGAGATTCTGAACTCCCTACTGCAGCTTTTACATTCAAAGCTATAGTTGGTGGTTTTAGTGAAATTCAGAATGGCCTTACTATTGACTTATAAAATAAGTCAATATACTTGAATTACAGCACGTCTTGAAAGGCTTTTAAAAGGAGTTGGAACAGTACTTTTTAAAACAAACTAGTGTCAGTTGCCATTACTTTGATAACAAAAAAAAGCAAGGTATGTTGGGACCATTAGTTGTTACTTATTTCAAAGCTGACTTTTGGAAGTTTCTTTTTCATTTGTGTTCAAATTCCTCATCCTTAAAATGCTAGGTCAGTTTAGAATGAATATATAGATAAGTAAATACCATGTGGAACAGGGACAAAAATTATGGCTATTCTGCTCCTTTTTCACATGTTGAGTAACAAAGGAGTGAGAGAATAAACTTCAGACTCTAAACATGTATTAATTATTTATAAGCTGACATAAAAGCTGATGAGTAGAAGTGGTTGTCCACAAAATGACAGATCCCATTCACAACTTTTTAAATATTGAATCTGAAACTATTTTTCATGTAGACTACTGACCCTGGAATAATATATATTTTCCTACCCATTTTTTGTGACTGATAAATAATTTTTCTGACTTTAGTTTGAAAGCCCTGAGGACTGAGGAGCCTCTGCACTCTTTAAGAGTTACAGCCAGGTGCACCATCCCTCAGAGATGCATTATTGGGTCTTTCTTAAAGAAAACTTGAATTTAAGAAATTATCGCCAAATATACTATCACTTCGTTGCACAACTGGAACGTCAAGGAACATGACTGTTGAATTTTTTTTTTTTTTTACTATATATTTATATCAATGGAAGATGTGCTGAAGCACCATGTTGACTCTCTATTATATTTACTCTCTATTATATTTACTCTAATCCAATAATCTATTATATTTACTCTCATATTTACTCTAATCCAAACAGGGTCAGAGAAATTCTGTCACACCAAAATGGAATGAGGACAGATATCACATCATTCTGAGGTTTACAGATACCCAGTCTATGTGTACAAAATAAATGGTTACCTCAGATATATTCATTATAAAGTTGCCCGAGGACGGTCACTTTATGAGAATAGAACCCTGTTGCTAATGAATTGTAAGTAATATTCGGTAGGTGTCCAATATTTAGTTAAGATTCCCCTCCTCTGAGGAGATTTCAGGGGCTAATGACACTCTTCAGACTAGACCTACCCGGTCACTCATAGAGCCTGAAAGAGGAGATAATTCCCCGGCGATAGTTTCAAGTTTCACTTGTTTAATGTCCTTGAAGTAATTAATATATCAAGCGCAGTCAATATATACACAAAGTTAAAATGTTGAATACACGGCTGATTTCTTTGAATCATTTTTCAACATAATTCCGTTCTTTTCCAAAGCAAGAATTCCAATTCTGAAACTCACTTCCCGCATAACTTTTGCCAACATCATCCACCACGATACGCTGAAACCACGGAGAAACACCGGGTTTCAGGGCATGACCATGGTATTTCCTCCTTAGGGCGGCCTTCACATTTCCAAACGAGTTTTAATCTTTTGATTAATGGGTGGGGCCCTCTTCAGACCTGGCTCGCAGTTATTTTTGGCGACTTTGCACCTCTAATGACTTGTTGAGTTTGCTTGAGACGTCCGACTTTGAGTCTTGCGCGCGCAGTCTGAACCGGCTCGTCGCCTCACGAGAGCCATGAATGCAATGTGCCTCGCGGACCGCAACCGACATCTAGTGTACAGTAAGGAAACGTTAGTTCAGTTGGCATTGGTAAGTCCGTAGGAAGTTGTGCTTTCCGTTAAAAGGGTGTGTATACTTATTCCGAAATCAGTTTTTACAGGCAGGCCGAAGCTCTCGGGAATGTTTCGCGTGATGAGATCGATCGCCTGCAGGATGCACGGAATTACTCACGAAGCATTTACGACACCGATGTTGCAGGAAGCAACTAGGTGCCCTTAATTTTAGCTCAGGTCGTAAGGGAGTCTCGCAAATGACGCTCAGAGGTGAGCTTGATGAATGAGGTTGATGAAGTCATTATCAAGGCAGAGCCATGAAAGGAAAAAAGAAGGTCGTGAATTATTGATCCGCTGGGTTAGCATCATTTGTCTCTCTGTCTCTCTCTCGCTCTCTCTCTCTCCTTCTCTCTTTTTGGATCTCCTAATGAGGGGAAGGGAGAACTCTTTTCATGAAAAAGATGGAGACACGATGGCAGTCGGTCCATTGTCGAGGACCATCTCTTGCACTCGCGTGAGATCTTCTCATGTCTCTTCATAGACTGGAACTATCGCCGAATGAAATGTGCTTCCCCACTAATGAGATGTAAGAGTTTTTTTTTGCGATGGGAAGGTGGCCATTTTTCAATGAAGGGGATCGATGGTCTTGCCGACACTGAGATATGTGATTCCTGGATTCTTCTCATCGCCCTTCGATCATGTATTGTGTAGCCTAGAGGGAGTAGGCGAACGTTAATGATTTATGTGAGAAAAACATACTCTCGGGAGGGGAAATGACGTACTTCGAGGAATGTGAAGGCAGAAGGGGACGGTGAATTCACAGTTGGCAAAATAAAACAAAAAACTGCTATTAATTTCGTTGACCTCTCTCGGAATAATCACAGATGAATTGGAACCATGGAGCGAGCTTATAGCTCCCGATCAATGAATGATTCGGTTAGGTTACTGTCGACTCGTAAAATAAATCCGCCCTACTCGATTTCGGCCTGAAAAAGCATTAAGTGCCATGTGTAAGCGGAGATGACCATTGTCTGCATCTGGAGGGAACCGAGGGGGTAACTCGTGTTAGGGGCGAGATCTTAGGCATTCGCGCGCCTGCTTCTTCAGGTACGTCTTCTAAGTAGATTCGTCTCAAATGAGGTTGTATACATGCAATCAATGGGAGCGATTTCAAGTAGATCTCGTGAAGTAGTTAAAATGTCGGCCGCAGAGCGACAGCATGCTTCTCTTTTTTTTTGCCAGCCTTGGATTGTAACTGACAATAAAAGAAAGAACTAAGAAGTTATGTGCTCACTAGAAATTAATACTTTCAGGAAAGATAGTTGGGAAAGCGAAAAGCAAAGTGCCCGCTGCAGGAGCAAAATTATTTGAAACTTTCAACATGTAAGAGACAAGCTAATAGTTGCCTATTGAGGGAAGTGAGATTGGCGAACCTGTCTCCATGAATGTGACCCAAACAGGTCTAAAAACCAGTTCGTCTCACATACTCGGTCCTTCTAAATTCGCAGTCAAAGAATGGGAAAGGAAATACCATGACCTGAAATCGTTCATTATTTTATCGATCCGATTGACCTCCTTAATATTGCCCTGGCGAAATGCACATCCTCGTAGTGAGCTCTGAAAAGGTCCACCTGACACCTTTTCGCATGATTGGCAATGGGGAGAATTTCACTCGTCCTAGTCCCCGAATTATTATGATTATCTCATTCCCCAGGCATGTCACAAGTGGTCTAATCGTTTTTCTTTGGCGAGGATAGGCGATTCTCAGTAAGTACAGTGGCTGGTCAAATTAATATCACCTCGAAAAACTTTGTGGAAAGTGCAACAGGAAACAAGAGCTATGAAATCTTAACACCTCTCTCTTTTAAAGCCTAATTTAACTGTATAATTAATAAGCATCACCATGTGAAAGCCCATCTCGTTCTATTCTGTTTAAAAATTTAAGATTCATCTTTGTTTCCAATCTTCTGGCATCCCCTTGATCAAAATATTCGCTAACGATGCTGAGGCACGATGCACGAGGATTTGGATGGAAATTCCGATAGTATTATGTGTAACATTTAGTTCACTCATACTTGATCCATGCAGGGTACGTATGACCTTTTCCCACCCCCACGTGTCCTGAGCATGGAGCGTGATCACCACGGGCACCATTGAAGGCCTGACAACGATCTTGTATACTCCCGATTAACACTTTCAGCTCTTGCAGTTTGAATGCGCTATGGGCGTAGGACGTCATATGACGGCTGCAGGGCTCAAAGTGTTAATATGCTGATGAGTTCTGGGGGAGGTCTTGCCCGTGGGGCAGCGGTAAGGACTTGAATGGAGTGTGGTAGCTCACTTCGGCTCGCAGCACGTCATTTAAGGGCACTCCAGGGCATGATTTACTGGATTGACGTCTGGTTACCTTGCAGGCTAGTCCATGCATGCGATGCCTTCGGTCTTCAAGAATTCATTCAGCATCCTAATGTCCAGACGTTTCTAGATGTTTAGATTTTTTCCAAACGTTGGGATAAATAGAAATACAGGGTGTTCGTTTCACCAGTTAACCCAAAGAAATGCAAATAAAAACGGAACTATCATTCAAATATTCATGAAACTTGATGATACGAGAACCATGCCATTGTGAAGTGCAAAATGACCATCGCAGTCACAGTCACAGTCGCAACACGTCACAACATATGCTGGCGGCCATCGCCATGTTCAATGCACAAGCGTGCAAGGCGAAGCGTTGCTGGATGTGTTGCTGGATACGGACTGTAACACCGTTGGCTGAATTCATTGAAGCGGTAGATCCAGTTGCAATAAGTGCAGACCAACGAAGGAAAGAATGCGGACCGTTAGCAATGAATTTCGAAGAAACCATTCAAATTATTGCTGCCGATATAAAAAAAATGCTCTGGAAAATGTCGGGATTCGAGAGAATAGGACACAGGGTGGGCGGGTATTATTATCATCGGTAAGAAATTGGGGCCAATCCCCTGCATAGAGTCGAACAATGGGTCGCCATATCTCATCCTCCTGCCGCTGTCCCGTCGCATGGAATTTATGGGAGGCCTGTACGGCCGTCGATGCTGATATCTGCCCATACAAGAATCACTGTAGAACTCCTTTCTGGCGCCAAAGTCGGACATTCGTGACTGTCTAACGTCATGCACTTGCAGGCTGAGGATCGCTCTGTTAGCTGAATCAAGACTCGTGCATGTACATAACGCCATTCCCGTCGACGTATCACAAGGCAAACATATTGGTGCATTATATATTAACTTGGTTGCAATTATTTCGGCCAAGTGTATTGAAAACAAAGGTGATCCCTTTTTTTTAGTAGTGTATAATTAAATGTGTGTTGTGATGCTGTCAATGCTACTATAAGACAGTGAAAAACGTTGATTTGTTGATCGAATTCGTGCCGTCACTTTCCTTGAAGCCAATAGATGCAAGGGCTGCATTGATCTGTCTTTCCGGGGTCGCTCGAGTGCTGCGTCCAGGACCTGATCGAATGCGATCGGAATGTGTCCATGTAAGTTTGTGCGTCTCGCGTTGGAGTCGACATCCAAGTCCGATGATGGGCACACGCGATATTCAGATTTCGCTTATAAGGGCTGCAATTGGCAGAGGTACGGGTCACGGGTGTTGCCATGAATGGGCAAAAGCCCGCGCAGATGGACAGTGGGTAACGGAAAAGGCTTTCGTAAAATTTTATTTAAAATAGTTTAGACTTCACGTTGTCCCTAGCCGACGACCTCGAGTCCATGCTCCTTAGGGCTGCGGCGGTTTGTTCGAGCTAAAAACTCGGTTCCGTCACTATCCAACGCGTACCTGAGTTGCTTCGCTGTTTCTACAGGTAGTATGTTCTGGTCGCATCTACTCGATCTTCCAGTCGTGGCTGTGTGGAGTGACCCCCTTGGGATCACACCGGCCCATACACCTCGGAGACAGCAATCTAAATTTTAGATTGGAATCTCCGAGAAACATCTAAATTTTAGATGTCTCCCCCCTTTCCTCGCAGCTGAGCGTAGTATTTGAACATGGGTTATTCGTTGTTGTGTCAAGGGTGAATGCTCATTCGGTGCATCGATTGTATCTGGAGCACAAAAAACGAGCATCGAGCTGCAAAACATCAAGAAGTTGAAATTCGCGTAGGGTAAAACGGCAAAGCACTCACAACTGAAGGTTATGTCAAGCGCGCGTTCTCGCGGTTTACTCCACCTTAAGGTGTGTGCGTTCGACTTGAACTTCGGGTGTGAGAGTTTTGCTGTTTTACCCCACGTCTATATTCAGTTATAGGAACACAAACGTGGCCACACGCCAGCAAAGTGACCGGTGGCTCCTAACACATTTTCGATCCCATTTCTCTGCCATCGTCATACCATTTTGACGCAGGCAGAGAGGAGAAGAAGACGTAAATATACTTTCCAAGTCCTAGCTAGTAAAATTATCCAAAATACAGTCCATAGAGAGGCATGTTCTTGTATCCTACTGCGCTTTCTGCAAAGTTCATCGGGGTAAAATTAATTTTGCCAGCCACTGCATATGATTGGGATCGATGATTCGAGCGTTGGATAGCGGCTCGAAATAGATCTCTTTGTCTTGATATGATGCGATGTTTAATTAAGAGCAGCACGCGTGCTGGCATTCC
Source organism: Darwinula stevensoni (assembly GCA_905338385.1). NCBI lineage: Eukaryota > Metazoa > Arthropoda > Ostracoda > Podocopida > Darwinulidae > Darwinula > Darwinula stevensoni. The sequence continues at coordinate 76,257 of CAJPEV010000333.1, read as the reverse complement.
GGTCATGAAGTGGGCTCATTGCGGAAGTGTTTCCCAGGAGATCGTCTGAAAAGCCGGGTCGATCGGGGACAGTGGCATTGTGTCTTCCCGACGCATTCCGAACCCATATGACTTCATTTCCCCCCCGGTCCTTGCCGAGGTATTTCCTGCATGCTCCCGAACGGACGAGCCGGAACAACCCCCGCCATCGATCTCCCTTTTCTTCCCGCGAAGGCATTTTTGCGACTCCGTGACAGTGCAGAGTCGTAATTATACTGTTTTCATCCTTCCTTTCCCTCCCGCCGTATTCCTACATATCCATAAGCGAGAGAGAGAGAAAGAGAGAGATGCCATTCATCATGGTGGTGACAACGGCCATTATCGGCGTTTCCGTATCGACCCGACACGGGTATGAGGCATAATATGCACGGGTTCTCGTGTCTTCGTCCGAGCATTGCATCGGTGACAGACAATTCATGTCTTTCCGGACAGGGTTCTTAAGTTTTTCGTGGGGGAATATTTCGAATTTCGTCCTGTAGTTTTCAAGTTTTCATGTAATTCATGTTGGTGCTGCGTGTCGGGAGATGACACGTTTCGCGCGTGGGCACACGATTCCCAAAAGAGAGAAAGAGGCTGGAAACCGCAAAACACATGTAGGTTTCTCGCAATTTGGAGAAACACGAAAATGCTTTCTCTCCCAAGGGACTTCCTTCTCCTACGTCAGGGAACGGGAAGAAAAAAAAGAATAAGAAAGAAAGAAAGAAGACAGTATTCTTTTCTGCCTTAGCACGTTCGTCGGTCGAAGAGACCGAAGTACTTTTCCACTGGCCTGTCACAGTGTTCGGCCTCTGACGCGTACCGAGGCCTCTCGATGCTAAACAGGTCGTGCTGCGTGTTCGCGTCGAGTCCTTGATGCATTGCTGGCACACTGCCCGATGTCAATCATGAGAAATGGGTCAGATTCCCCCGAGGGAACTCGATGAGAAATTCCGAGAAATCTCTTCCGTCGCATTAACATATTTTCTGATCGTGTCTAAGGCGAGACACCGAACAACTTCATGCCACTTCTCCATTCCGCTCGAAAGACAAGCGATAAAGTGAAGGTATAATTTATAGGTTCCTTCACGCAAGAAACGAGGGGAGCGTTCCAGTCATTCGGCAGGGCGGAGATTCAAAGTACAGCAATGCATTTGAGAACGAGGCCAATATCCGAAATGAGATTCAACCTGAACTCGAGTGTGTGTTTATGGGATCATGAGCCCTGGGAATTCCAAGGTCTCTAGCCATCTTCGTGAATGCCAGGAATTTCCAGTTCCACATTCCTTACAGCCATCCTCGAAATACTTTAGGCAAACCGGGGTGCAGCAAGCAATTTCACCGTCTCGTTAGTGTTACGGGGACGGTCTTGATGGGTTCGTGCTTCTTGCAGGTCTTTGGAGATCGGGAGTGGCTTTCACAAGTCAAGTTTCTTTTTTTTTTTAAGTGTCGAGAACGCTGGGGGGTATTCATTATTGCCCCTTTGAAAGATGCTTAGTGTCACTTTTGAGTCCTTCGAGTCTCACGTGATGCAACCGACTCGTCCGAGCGTGTTGAGGCGCAAGCTTGAGCTCATCTTGCATGCCAAAACATGGTGAGGGGAAAGAGGGTATGGAGATATTTTGGAGAGGACAAGCACCTTTCCGGCGGTTCCGGGAAGTTGACCATGTGAAGAGCCCCCCAGGGTCTATCCGACCGTATATGTACGAAATTCTTTTTTTTGTTCTGTTCGTTTCCCTTAACCCTGCACCACGTCTATGCCACTGTTACACGGAAGTTGAAGTTCATCCCCCGAAAAATTCACACCACCGGCGAACAGTGAAGCAATTCATGGGCTCGTTACTTTATTGGTCGTTTTCCCGAACCGTTATCTCGCATCAGTTTCACTCGAGTCGATTTTTCACGAAAGAAAAGGTGCGCCCATGCCTCACTTTGCCCTCTCGTGCTCGCTCGATGATGTGTCATCATCCAAGTCTCGTTAAGTTATATGTATTTTTTCCGGGTTCGAGCTTCCCTGCTCTAATGAGATCCGAGAGCAATGAGTGTGAGCAGGACATGTCTCTATGCAAGCAATTAGGAAACGAAGGAGAATTATTCATGACCCCAAAGGGAAACTTGATGAGAGATTTGCATTTCCCTCTATTGCCCCCTTTCTTGAATGTCAAATGATTGAACCTAGACCTACTATTTCCATCTTCAATCTCAGCCTCTTATTCGATCTCAATCCCCTTCTCGGAAATCTGTCACCTTTGGATCTTTAAATCCTCTTGAGTTCTGCTAGCTGGTTTTGCGAATAGCTTTGAAACTTGCGAATAATTGCTCACGAATTAGGCCAGGCTCGCGAATGCAAAAAGAAAGATAGAAGAAGCGGAACCAAAAGCTTAAATGTATCCTATGAAAGTACATTTTGGCTGGTACATTCAGGATCTACTTGGTTGTCTTTTTCATTCAGAGATTTTTTTCTTAATCTAAAATTTTCTTCTACGCTTCGAAAGGAATCCTTGGCATCATTCTTGCTCCCCCTACTGAATGGCTGTCAAACTACAGTTCATGGGATGGTAAAATGGATTTCGGTTAAGGCATCTTGGAAGCACTCCTGGGTCCGCCATGAGGGAGGAAAAAATTATTATGCAAATTTTCATAGTGGGAAGTATTCTGAAAACGTTTTGTATGCAGATTGCACCTTGGATATTGGAGGGAAAAACCTGGGCCTTGATGAAAGACTGGAGGAGATCCCAAACCTCTCTTGTAGCAGGAGTGACAAAAAATGGGAGGGGGATTCGTAATCCATGCTTTCTGGTTGTTTTTGGAAGTTTTGGATTCGTGGTCTGTGGAGTTTAAAGGAAAAGTTTGGTAGCTGGTACTTGAGGACGTGCCAGATTTGTGGAGCCGTTTTTCCTCATTCCGAATTCCGGGGTCGAAGCCGAGGAAGAGCCCATTTGTAGGTAGGGGTATGGGAACGTCAGATGAGTGCAAGGTGTCATTTCCATTCCATACACGTGCCCTTTTCCCCTGGATTGCTCCGAAGTGAAAGAGAGGAACTTGAGTTGATTAATGCCTCTAATCAAGCCTTGCCCGGCTCATTAGGGATCGGCAGAGGATGAAATTGCTGTTCTCCGGTTCGCGAAAAAGAAGCTTCATCGGAGCAATCACCCTGCAAGGAACTCTACTTGATATTCTCATCGCTCTATTGCCTCATATTTCGCGTTTATATTGACCCCTGGCATGTACGAGGAGTAATGTTTCGAGTCTTCATATTTCAGTGCCAGGCTATGCGTAGCAGTCTTTGCGTATGCTTTTCGCCTTTTTTATGTTAAGAAAATGATTTACATGTCTGAGACTTTCCTTTTTACCTTCCCGTTTTCCCTCTATCTACAGGGTGATTGTAAAGTATTCTGTTTGAAGGTGCCGCAGCGTCTAAATTATTTGGCGTAGGATCGTACAGGTACAAGTGACGGATGGGAAACCAATTGTAGCACTTACCAAATCTTGCCACTGGGTGCCACCATAGCATAATTTGCATTGAATTTTCATGGTAAATATTATATGTGCGTACCTGCGACATTCACAATGGATTGCTTACGTGCAAATGCAGACATTACTGCAGCTATACTTGTATACTTGTGTCATCCGCTATGCAGGCAATCTCTATTATGGTGGCATTCTGTTGTTCAGGTGTTGCGAGTGGGGTCACCAATGTAGACACGTTACGTTAGCTCGCTCCATAACCAGAAATATCCTGGCGTCAAGTCTGAGGAAGGTGGTGGCCATCCACTCGGGAAGACAGAAGACTGTCTTCACCGAAGTGTGTCCGTGACTGTCCTGACCTTTTCGTTATCTGCCCTCTCTGTATTCCTGCTGAATGATGCCACGCTGGTCCGTTTAGGGGTGGCATTCCACATATTTATAAGGCTTTTCCCATGGCATTTTTGGTAATATGCAAATTATGACAGTGGTGTCCCGATGGTATTTGGTAAATGCCGCAATTGATTCCCCTCGTGCCACTTATCATACCTGTGGGATGACAATACTGCATAGATTAGAAGCTATATCGCCTTGAAACGGAAAACTTCAAAGCACCCTGTATGTTTTGTTTCTGTATCTAGCGGTCTATTTTCGTAGTTTCTTTTTCCTTTTCTCCCTATGGGAAACTTCTATTGCGGAGTAATTCTTTGTGATCGAAATCACGAAGAAAGCAGATTTCCTTTGATGATCCCAAGAGATGGATTTGAGATAAGTCGTTGCACAAGCCAGCGAAGTCGTCTCCATTCATCACGGGAGGAAGGATGGAACGGCATATTGCATATTATCGTCGTCTTTTTCTTTCACGGTATTTCCCGAGGGAGATGTCATGGGGGTTTCGAAGACCGTTTTTCAGGTGCAGCATATTTCACTCTTCCTTCGTCTATCCTCTCTTGGGGTGCATTCCCTTTCCTGTCGGCTTTTATTCATCTCGGCTGATGAAACGTGTCACAAGGATCTCGCCGAGTCTCATTCATTGAAGGGACCTAGAGAAGCGTGACTGAAAAGACTGCATGTATCCCGCAAAGACATTTTATTTGCACGTGTAAACATCTGTCTCGCAACAACCTATACAAGACATATCAGCAAGAATGAAATTCAACGGGAAGTCCCAAAAGTTAGAGAACGAAGCCCTCGTTTGAAGGTTGTTTCATTGCACGAATTTCTGATTTTAAAAGAGGATCGAGGAGAAATTTCACGGCTAGAATAGGGAGAGACTAGTATAACAAATATTCCGAACTTTGGTTCCCCAGCTGTATCCATCATTGACCGATGGAGGTTTTTTTTAAAATTATCCTGTTGATACAGTGTCACGAAATCACAACATTGAAAACATTTCTCTTTCCATCGATGAAAAAGACTGTACACACTTGATCCGAGTAGCCGACTAGATATAGCCTATTTTCCAGAACAAAAATAACATCTGAGAATAATATGATCTGAAACGAATGAGATACGAAACCCTATATCACAGGTCATTGGATTCGAGGGGGGATCGAAGGAGCCGAGGTCACACTTCCGTTCCCTCCTCTTGATATCCCTCGTCGGGGGAATCAGGATTGTTGGCCTTAAGGGAAGAAGGGAGAGGAGGAAGGACACAGACACCTTGTTGTTTAACCCGACTCTTAGCCTGAGACGAAATGGGCGAGGGCCTCGACAGTTCCTCCGTCTTTAGACTGCTCCTTGACGGGGATTCCTGGGCCAGGGTCGGCAGGGAATCACTCAATAAATTGGGACTGGCACCCAATCGGTCGCAACTGCTCATTGTTGCTGTCGTAAGATGCGACTGCGAACTGCCTGCCGTCAGACAGCCGTTTTCAGGTATCGGGAGTCCATAATCGGGGGGATATCCATAGGAAGTTGGATCCATGTTCAGGCTTCCTACGCTGCCTTGGATGAAGCCGTCCCGCCACGTTTTCGGCGTCGAATGTTTCAGAGGCTCCGAATGGTAGTAGAGGAAGTTCTGGTTGTTCTCGTCGGGGCTCCATATCTCAGAAGGATACAGTGAATCGGATTGAATTCTGCTGTAAGCAGAACACAATGGAACGACGGGATCCAGGCCTCCATAAGTCCCGCCTGCATGACCATTGGTCATGATGCGGGCCTTAATGTCGTGTTCACTCAGTTCCCTCTCCGCCTCGTTCACCAGATCTGGGTTATTGTACGTGTTGGCCATGATCAACAGCGTCCCGTTTCCGGGCGGGCTGTGATAGGTATCGCCGATCCGGGGCGGCTTCTCTAAGGGATTTGTACCAAGGTCTCCTTTGAAACTCTCGATGGGATGCGATCCTCCATTGTCCATACTGTTGCTCTTGGCCGCGGCGTTATGCCGGATCTTAATCAGGAGGATGACGATTACGGCCAGGATGACGATGATGAGCACGATGAGAGCCAGGATGATCCCGGCCACTTGGTCATAGCTCAATGTACTTGCGTGTAAACTCCCCAGAGAAACGGACAGGGTGAAGTTCTGTTCCACCTTCCCAGAGGGATTCTCAGCCACACACCGATAGTTGCCGGAAGCCCGTTCGTCCGCGTCCATGATGGTGAGAACGCTCACCTTGTTCTCCACTCCGGATTCCGAGATGAGCATGCGATTCGAACCGCTTGGGAAGGTCGTGTTCTCCAATGGGGAAAGGTCCTGATACCAGAAGACTTTCGCTTCTGGCACGGACCTGATCTTGCACACAATTGTTGCGTTGTCGTCACTGTAGGACTCCACATATTGGTTCATGGGGTAAATCTCTGGCTTGCAGGCTAGTTGATTCACGTCGAGTCGATCTAACACTTTCCCTGCCAATCTCTGCGGTCGAGCACATACCAGAGGTACTGGATGAGGGATTTTGTACTCACTGATCCAGTCCTTGAGAGGTCGCAGGGTGCAGTCACAGTGCCAGGGGTTCCCATGTAACTGTACTTCGTGGATGTTTCGTAGTGATTCCACAGCCTCTTGAGGGATCGTGGAAAGTTCGTTCCCGTCGAGTCTCAGGTGTTCGAGGGCCTGAATCCCATTGAAGGCCTGCGGGGAAATGGTCCGAATCTGACAGCCACTCAGTTCAAGTCTCACGAGACCCTCAATTTCCGCGAATGCTCGCGATTCCAATCGTCCAATGTGGTTGTAGTTCAGGTTTAACATCCTCAGGGATCTGATATCATCGAAGATCCTGGTGGGGATGGCAGTAAGGAGATTATTGCTCAGGTCCAACTCCACCAGGTTGGTCAGCTCGTGGAAGGCCTCCGGATCGATCTGCCCGATCTTGCAGTTGTTCAAGTAGACTTTCTGCAGATTAGTGAGTCCCAACCGGGAAAAAATGCGGTGATGCAGTTGCTGGAGATCATTTCCCGATAGATCCAAGACTTGGGTCCGTGGATCGATGTCTTTGGGGATCATAATAAGATTTCGGTTCAGACATTCCACTGTTTGCTTCCCTCCCTTCCACTTGCAGCTGCAGGCATCGGGGCAAGCGAGCGTAAGCTTCAGGGAGACCAAAACCAGCAACGCCGTTCCCAATTGCATGTCTGACGAAGCCTGAACGGAATCTGATTTTTTTTCCCTCTTCTCTTGCTTTCGTTTTCTCTCACCCTGGGTGTATTTGAACAGTGAGTGTGTGTCTAGGGTTGAATATTGGGCAACGGGTCATCAGTATGCGAGGGACGTCCCATCTCGATGAGGCGGGATATTGTCACTGTTCTGGACGAGACTGTCACTGTGTACACAGGGCACTGGTGATCAGCCACGACGGTGACACATACTCGCGACACACACGAAAACACAGGCACATCCCATTCACTCAATCGTGAACTTCTCTGCCGTGCTGATATTTGGGCATAAACACTTCAGGATCCTCTGGGAATCGGATAACTTCCCCCCTCTCGTCTCGGCATCTGCAAAAACAACCAGGAACGTGCTTGTTAGTCGTTATCTCGACAGCCCCCTTAATGAATCGTGTATCCCCAGCGCCCCTGAGACATGACAGACGTGTTTCCACACAGAGAAAGCGAGGTGGCGTGAGGCTCGGCCGTCTGAGCGAGACTGAGCTGAGACTCCGCTCGTCCATAGGACTACATTCATAGGGAATGGCCAGCATGCGGTGTGTGAGAGAGGGAGGGTGTGTGGGCATGAAGTGGGGGGGAGTGTCATTAGAATCACCATGGGAGCGTAGCTCTCCTTGCTCCCACATTTTCAAAAGGAGAATCCTCAGACCATGAGAGAGAACATCAATGGACGTGAAAAATAAAAAAGGTTGTTAACGACGAAGGGAAAATTCCGTCTTTCCATCCCCAGGGATGAAAACCTTTGAAAAGGGAAAGCGATCAATAATGATGCATACCTAATATAGCTGGGGCGGTGAATGCTCCCTTTCTATGAGTGTGCGTGCCGTACTATGGCCTTGTCATTTTATTTCCTCCTTAATGCCCATCCAACAGGAGGGACATTAAGGATAGAAAGCGGTCATACGTCTTTTCACAAAGGAGAGACCGCTATGTTCTTGTGGATTCACTGTCTTAGTTGTCTTACCACGATCATATCACCGAGGTAGGTAGTTACATAAGAGACCAGCATCGATTCACTGACATGGATATGGCCAATTTTATGTTTGCGGGAGCTTTAATTAATGGGAGAGCGGAAGTAAGCGCCCTTGAAACGGAAATCACCGCAGGAACCTTGGAACACATGCCCTCAGGGTATGATGAAGACTAAGGGGACAGGTGTATGCAAGGCAGGTAAGGGGGGGGTCACGCTTCCTTGGCAGCATGCCTCCTCATGGCACGTGCACTGATTGCTCACATCCTCGCCGTTCTCGATTCATGGGTATTTGAAAAACAGACTCGAGACAAATGGGACCCAGAATCTTCCTTTCCCGCCCCAAGAGTCCTGGTTCCCACCTCTCGTGGGAAATGAAAAAGAGAGAGGTTTTGAAAACAATCGGTTGTTGTGAAAAGCTAGGCCAGGATTGAGGCTCTCTGCCCAGAGTGAAAGGGATGAGTCCGAGTTCTATTCCATGGAGATTCGTCCAAGGGAATCGGGTCGTACGACTACAAGCAAATGCTTCCTTTTTTCTCTCGCCACGCTCTGAACCGGCGTATCTGCTGCCCTCCACCCATCATTAATCCCTGCTAGACTTTCTGCTTGACGGAATTCCCTCGGAAAATCCTCATGGGACACTCAATCCCTCTTTCTCCAGGATCCTTTAACGGTTGTGGCCGGTCCTTCCATCAACTCATGACCTCGTCTGCTCAACGGTCTTTCCACACTGCGTGCTATCATCACTGCATCTAGTGTACTATGGCATAACGAGAGAAACCGGGAGTTCCCACAGGACGAGCGAGGTAGATAAGGACATCCGGTGTCGCATTAATGCCCAGTTTAGCCACGTGAAAAGGCTACGCCAGGCCGGAAGTCCATTAAATGCACGCCAGATCGTTACGTGCTCGAGAAATAAAGAACGCGAAAGAGATGCGATGAATAGCATGGAAAGTGAGGGTTGCTTCCCTTTCTCGTAGTGCATCGATACTTTTCTGATGGATGTGCGAAAAATCCAGACCCCAATGCGTCACCGAGAAATGAAAAGCCTTGTTGATTGATTGTGACGAGACGGATGCGTAGAGTACACAATAGGGAGGGAAAGAGGCGGGGAATCGGGACGTTTTAACGCGTCTGATGGACGGAAGTACGCCACGCAAATCTGCCATATTTGGCCTGGGCCATGGAAGGTAATACCTGGGTTTCAAGGAGTCCATATTTACGGCGATCACCCGAGATAATGATGCTTCTCCTCCTTTGTCTCGGATTTCCTCCCCGTCTCGTCATGGATCCATGGCACGAGCCTCATTTCCCTCCCCACTGTGACTCACTCACCTATTCCAGCGAATTAATCTCTAAAAATTGCATGAGACCGATTCTATGAAAAAATAATCAAAATCACCGTAGGAGACATTGGCTGGTTTGCATGTTCTATTTTCTACTCCACGCCAAAAAAAGAGACCGATAGTATGAAAAAATAATGAAATTCACCATGGAAGTAGGGATGGACTGGGTTGTACAATCTATTTTCTACTCTACGCCCAAAAGGAAATCTGCATGCCACGCCCTGGAGGGGAATAGATCCATTCTCTATTAGGGGAAGCGAGTGTTGCCGTTTTCCTATCCGCCCCCTGCTCCAGGAGTTCATTGCTTTTCTTTCCCTTTCCCCCTACCCCTCGTTTGCCCATGTTTACGCAAAATCCTCAATTTAACCGTGCTGCACGTGCCACGCTCTGGGTTTATGAGATCCAAAAGATCCCTCATGTGTGAGGAAGACCCATCCGTGCATGATTCGGAAGAGAAAGATAAACAAAATGCAGACTGGGTTTTCCGCCCCAATGCACCAAAACCAGAGGTTCATTGGATGATTATGCACCAGGCGACCTAAATTTCATACAAAATATCAAAATGAGGTCGCTTGACGAGCAACAGAGCTTCCATTTTCGGAGGTTGTCTTTCGTTATTCCATGGGAGCAGGTTTTCTCCATGTGACGTCGAGCACTGGTTTTCCTGATGGACGAGAATGGGGGAGGAAGAAGGTTCCTTTTGTTCCCGTTCCGCATAGGGGCGGATAAAGGTCCCTAAGGCACAGAGGCAATTATTATTCAAGGAATCCCCCCCCCCCCCTCTCTCTCTTTCAGTCTACCCTATTCCAGGCCTAAGAGTGAATCGCTTCCCTTCTCTAGATATCGAGATTTCACACCAGAATGAAGGCTTTCCAACTTCCTCCGTGTGGCCTCTTGCTATAAGTAATCCAATATTCCCTGGCTTTTCTAGAGATGAGCTCGGTTTCCACCATTTTATCCCTCCATGCAAATCAGGACCTAATGGAGTGGCTCTTAATGGAATAGCCCTAGTTTCCTATTCCTTGGCCAAGCAATCTCATTAGAGGGAGATAATGCAGCATCCGCTGTTTTGAAAATCATCATTCAAAATATCTTTTCTATCGCGATACCAGAGAAGACTTTTGAGGAGGAGGTAATATGCTCAGTAATTTAGTCTTCAATCCCCCGTTTCAATTTCACGATTATTCCGGTTTCATCAAATGTCAGACCGGTCGAACTGCCCCTCGTTGTATGCAAGGAATGAGACCGCGTCGACACAAAACCTGACTGAATGTAGATATTGAGGTGAAGGTCGCACTCATACCCCGAAGGAACGATTTCATTGTTTTCGGCTGTCCATCAGAGTGAGGGAGACGTGTCTTCCGCAACTGATGACTTACATCCTTCCTGCCGTGCCCGAAGCCCTTTTTCTCTCTAGGACGACCGCTACACATGCATTCAATTCCAGGGGAAATCCGTGAAGAGAGTCGTGAAAACCTCGAAGTCATCAATCCGGCTCAAGCCTCAACGATATCCGTTCGCTTTCGGCTCTGCGTCAAAGGGGACCGATAAACGATCTGTCTCCTCCATCTCGATAGCATGCATAAGAACCTGAATTACGATAGAGACCATTCATCGTGGCTGGAATGGGAATCTTGCGAGATACCATCCGCACCGTGCCGTATGGCGTCTTGAGGGTGTGGGAAACAACGGAAACGGGAAAGCCGTTGCGGACATTGCCCATAATTCCATTATGAATAAAATAAGCTCAAAACTCTATCATGCTGCACCTGGTGGACGTGCTCATCGATCTCAATCTCTCCTGCAGTTATTGCATCCTTATTCCCTCTCTATTGATCCGCAATTGCACACGAGGGCCCTCCGCCAAAAATACAAAAATTTAGCTTCAGAAAGCTTTCTTTTTGTATGCCTCCTTTAGTCCCCTCACCCAATGTTGATTCTGTGCGGGTCCTTGGATAGGGAAAACCTATGTTTGCCCAATCATATGTGGTAGCATTCATTATCCATTGTCGACCGAACCCCCTCTGCCTATGCGATGAATTACTGCTCATTACAGTCGCCTTCGGTAATGATTAGGGAGCTGTGAATCGGGAATGAGTCCTTTGGGAGGAGAAACCCGGAACCAAATACTGTGTCGTTTTCGTGGACATCTGCTGCGAGCTTTCGGTGAGATGCTGTTTTGTTATATCAGGCTGCGCGATTTGTCATCTGTCTCTATTTTTTTTCTCCTTCTGGCAGAAGTTTCCTTTCCCCAAAGTTTTTGTGGTCATCCCGCCTTGATTTATATCTGAGGAGCTGGACTCTCGCGATGAAATGGGAGGCCCGTTCCTCCCCAGTTGAGCTGGAAAGGACGAACGCGGCTGGAGACGTGATTTATCAGTAGATGCATTTGTCCACTCTGACGAGACAGATTTATTTTAGTCCTTTCATAGAGAAGCTGTGTATGAGCCTAGAAAGGGAATGTGAGTATTTACTTTCTACTTGAACAATGGCTCAAGACGTTTTCAGGTAAATATCTTCTTTTTTTAATGCGGCTAGTGTCCAGTTCCTCCTTTCTGTGAATTCCGACTATTAATGGACACGGCTCTGGTAAAGACAAAGACGAAATGATAATTGCTTACGTATGTGGGGGGGATAGGAAGAAAAGAAGGAAAGCGCGGTTCTTTGTTTGGCACAGGCTGCAATGCACGTCCCACCCATGCCCTTTGTTACTTAAAGCAGGAGGAAGCTCTCCTTTTATTTAAACGAGCTAATCCTCTTCGCCATTCGTGATGACGTCAGGGTTCCGTATCGAAGTCCAAAATCTCCTGAGTCATAGGCCTCCGAGGGAGAATGGGAGGGAAGGAAGAAAGAAGAAAGGTGCTAGTGCTAGCACCCAATTCGACCCCATGAATGAATACATGGACCCGGCCTGAGTGCAAAGGAGAAACAGAGAGGGATGGCTTCTACCCGAGAGGCATCATGGAAATGGAAGCCAGGGGAAGAAGGGTCCGTATTCAATATGATTTCAAGCACGGAGAGTACTCATTGGAGAAACGTGGAGAGAAAAATAATAAAAAAGAAAGACAGAGGAAAGGAAAAAGAAGATGCGTCTTTGTTTTTGCCTCTTTCGTCTCCTTTCTTGCCGGCTGTGGGGTAGGCTGACGTAGACACACCTCGCTCCCTTCATTTCTGACTTTTTTTTTTTAAAAGCCGTTTCCATAGTGAGACTCCTTGGCCCCCATCTGGGAAGACTGGAGATGATTCGCAGTGGAAATGTGCGACAGGAAACCGCATCCAGCGAAGCGTGAATTGTTGGCCGGATGAGTATGTACTATACATACAATCTGGCACGGCCACAATGGCCTGTGTTTAGTTTTTATCTCCAGATTGCAGCGGAAATGGTGAAACTACCGTCGACGCCATTGTCTTGATTTTCGCACAAGAAAACTTATCTAATTCCCATCAAGGACAAAATTTAAGGGAAAAAAAAGGAATTCCTCTGGAGAGAAAAACTTGGCATGTCTCGAAACTGTGTACTCTCTGCAACATGATAGGGGAGAGGGGATATTCTCGTCGATCAATCACGAGACTGGAGAAGAAAAAAAGGGAAGTTCGAAGTCCAATTAAATTCTCCTTGTGGATGAAGAAGAACACTGAGGTGGCCCCCTCCCCCTTTAGATCGATTAGAGTAACCGAGACTGTATTTCGTATTCATAGCTCCATGTCTCGGAAGGGCCAGACAAAGGGGACTTGGGGGTTGCAGATGCCCACGTCTCGTTCTCACTGTCGATCTTCATCAAGTCGGCATCCCTCTTTATTCTTTTTCCATTGGGAATTCTTCTTCCTGTCTGTCAGATGATGAGTTAGGCCTAGACTACACTGTCAGAGGCTGGGAAGGTATAATCGGATCGGGGCTTGAACAGCTCACAAGCTCTTTTGCCCTCTAATCTCATTCCCTTGGGGAGATCTTTCCCCCGTCCCCCCCTCCCCTCCCCTCCCTCCAATTCTTCCATTTTCCCTTTGAAGCGTGAGAGATTCCCGTGACACTCTCGTCATGCATCTGCCCCGTCGCATAATGAGTTTGAGATCTCAGTCTCCAGGCCCGGAGGGAAAAGAGAGTGGATAAGACAGAGACAGGTCTGGCTTCTGAGAGAGAAGACGAGAATCGATGCCTTTGCGTGACCTTGCTCTCACGAAACGAGGTAGGCATACAAGCTTCGACCCTCCTCATTCCCCATTTCGTTGTATGCTAACACCAGTTACGTTTTCCCTTGATACGGTTTTCGTTTGGTTGGGAGAAAAAAAAAAGACTAAACATTCAAGAGAGTAGCTCCTCCATGAAGTCGGAAATCGAATCAACAACGCCAAGGAAATTGCATAGCGAGGAAACTTTCCCCTTTTTTTCCCTCATTCCATTACCGAATGGACCAGCCGATGCTATTGGGAAGAAAGCTGCATATCGGGGAAGGATCTTCCTTGTATCGAGGAACAATAGGAAGGAATGAGTGTCTTCGGTAATATCTTCGGGCTAGGGAAGGTGGGTGGGCGAGGTGGATCGATCCATGGATTCCGCCCGGAGGAATAGATGAGGCGATATGGCACAATTATAACGACAGCCAGCTTCCTTTCAACTGAACCCTCTCGCTCCGAATTCCCCCCTCCCTTTCCACGGGAAAAATAGGGAAAAGGAGGGTACACAGCACACAACAAGCAGGAAGTGAAACACGCTCGGATGAACTGTCATTTGGAGAGCCTTTCACCCCCATCCTCCCCCTCCCGTATGGATGTTGCCGCTTCCCATGCGTTCGTTCTGTTTCTGCAACACATGTGCATGTTTTCAGTCTATCCCTCCAAGGTCTTCTTGCTAGACTCAAGGGAACCGGGTTCTTGCGAAACCATCCCTCTTCAAGAAACATTAGTCGTGGGAAACCACAAGAGCTACTGAAAAAAAAAAATGAAATGGGGAAAGGTTTCCTTCCTTCCTTCCGTGTGGAGGTGCCGTAGGCAATCATGGATTTTCGGGTTTTGAGTAATGGAATCGCGTGCTGGGAAGGGAAATGGACTGGCTCCTTCTGAGGCGGCCTTATCGCAATCATCATCACTATCCCTCTTCCTTCGGACCTGGAGCTCCCGGCTTTACTGAGGGGCTACCGCCACTCATCCGCCTTGTATTGTACATGGAGGGATATCCCCCCCTCCCCCTTTCCATGCTAGATACCACCTGGCATGTCCCTCTCGTTCCCTGCCTGCACATAACGGCCGGCAGGCAGGCAGGGGACACGGATCAAAGTTTTTTTTTTTTTAATGCCTTCTTCCTGTTGAATTATGGCTGGGTGCGATACCGATTTACGTCTTTGTCTTCTCCCCGTTTGGTGTCATTCCTTTCTCACTTCGTACGAATGTACCAAGTGATAATGGTTCGCATGGGCACGGATGGACGAAACTTTTGTGATTTTTTTTTTTCGGTTTGGAGAAAACGATTTATGACGGTTCGAAACAAGAACGTGAAAAAAGACACGGTCAAGTTAAGACGCACGCGAACGTCAAGCAACGTTGAAAAGGAGATTCACCCGGTGACCTGGTTAGAGGACGTGCTTACCCGTTACGGAGGGAATCCAAGACGTGGCGTGAGTGAGGCGGTGAGAAACGGGACGGGAAGCGAGAACACCACCTCACACCCACACGCACGTAACAGCTGACAGATACAGGGAGAGCGCAAAAGTAACGGGCCCGGCAAAGACGGAGGAGAAACCGGAGGGAATGCACTCCGGGAGACAGCGTGTATCGCACTGGGGCTTCCCCTCACCCTTCGGCCTCTCCTCATACCCCACCCCCATGCCCCCCTTCCCTCCTTCCCCCCTCCCCCGTGTGCCCAGTCTTCTCTTAGATGCGCCTCGCCTCCCCCCTTTGTCATCTCTCGCCATCACACGCATACGCACGCCTACGCGCACATACACGCTTTTGTAGTGAAATGTTATCTCCATACTCATTCATCCTCATTCATTGAAAGAACGGATGACTCAGACACGTGCAGACTTTTATCTCTTTCTTTCCAATCCTCCTTGAATCTATTGAGGTGGCTTCATAAAATTCGCTGGATTAGAAGTCAGAAGCAGATGCCCTCTTGAAGAAAGAAATACTCCTCTGCATCCCACAGGGGGCCTTTCTTCCCCCAGGAGTTCCTCTTTTTGCAAGGGTACAATTCGTTTCTACTCATTTCTTGCTTTCTCCCTTCGTCAAGTCGCTACTGCGGAGAAAGTGTATGCTATCCTGTCATTATGCAGATGAGCGAGAGCGATTAGGTGCGTTAGCTGTTATTTTCGCCACGGAGGGGAAGCCGCCATTAACTTCCCTCCCGTTGACAACGTTGACCTAATAAGTCATGAAAGCATATCTCATCAATTAGCCTGACCCTTAAAGCCGATCACTCATGCAAATCTTCATAATTGGAGGAGAAAGGTGTCAGTTTTTCCTAGTTGTCGAGCAGTACTGACCGCGTCCATGTACCGTGGAGCTCCCCTTTCACGGGAACTTCTTTTTTTTATTATTCGTGCAGCGACGCCTCGACTTTTTCAAATTTTTTTTTAAAATTTATTTAAGGAAACTGTAGACTATAGACTAAGTGAAGATGCGGCAGTATGCCAAAATCAACCCAGTGTCCAATTTGATGGTTGGCTGGAAACTTTTCTGATGGATCCCTCAGTTTGGATCGGAGATGCGAGGCAATCCATTGTGATTTTGAAGATGGACGTAACGACTTCCGTCTCCGAGGATTTCCGAGTTTTTTTTTCGTGTCCCACGTAATGCGCTTAGCGAAGGGAAACAGAAGGAAACGTCGGATTTGGAGCCCAAATCGAACCGAACAAAGGCAGGAAGGGCGTTGACTCCTTCGAGAGCAGAATGAGGAAGATGCGGTCGGAATACATTACGCCGTTCCAGCTGATGTGAAATTGAAATATCGCACTCGGGATGCAGTTCTGTGGGTTTCGCTCGGCCCGGCCCGCGTCCCGCAAAGGCGACCCCACGGTCTGGTTCCCTCGAGAACTCCATCCCGTCGTTTTCCCCGAAAGTTGAGGCAATTTCGGCGTAGTGGGAATGCGTCTTAATTCGAAAGCGATGGGGGAGAAACCCCGCAGATGGAGAGGGGCTTCTTTTCTTCCGTGGAATCCCCCCGGGAGGAGATATCAGATCGGAGCATCGTAATTACCGGGTGAGAGAGTAAGTGTATATTTCGGGATATCCAAGCGATATTTCATTTGGGAGATATGAGTTTTCATTGAAGGAAGGGAGGGGGGGCCGCCCCCCAGGTCAGCCCATTTCTCATATCGCCCACCCTGCTCCCTCAATATCCCGTCCCACGCCTACGACTGCTCCTTTCTTCGGACTCTTCTTTACACAATGTCGTAGTTTTCGCGGGGAGGAAGGCGAAGATGGATGTATTTGCATTCCGCGGAACCGCTCGGATCCATAAATCATTTTCTTTTATTGATTCGACGGCTGGCACGAGAGTACCGATGCCAGTGGCTTTTCGGACTTCTCGAATTTTCTCGACGACAGAAAAGGTTTTTTTTTTTTTGTCGGATGAATGGCTATTCACTCAGTCAGTCGTCATTGATTCATTCACACTCGGTCGCGCAGGCGACCGATGAGCCGTAAAGGGCTTCGTGGGAATTTTCCGTTAGGTGGCGATCACGATCCCTCGGGGTTAAGGGAGCGTGACGCCGAGTCACTCGGGTTACGCCGGACTCACCCGAATATGTGGCACGTAACGAAGGTAATGCTCGGCCTGACGGAGCATTTCCCCCATTTTTTCTGATTCATTTTCGAGGAAATGTCTGAATCCCCCGATGCACCCCGTAATCTCGCGTTCCGTAAAAAAAAAAAATTGCTGGGGAATAGAAGGATGCGAAAAACGATCGGTGAGAAATGCTCTGCTTCCCATGCGCCTCTTCCGTCGTGCCGACCGGAAATGTACAGCTTCGATACGGCGAGCTCTGATCGTGACTCCATTTTCCTCGGGTCGGACCGAAAAACTTAATTATTTAGAGCGGATTCGATGAGCCGTAACTTATGATCGTCCCCCGCACTCGCAACCTATCCTTGATCGGGGGGGGGGGGCGGGGGAGGGGAGGGGGGGGGAGGGGGTAAGGGGGCGACGTGCCCGAGGAAGACACGCTTTCGAGACTCGCACGGGGAGATGTTGTCTCTCCTGGCATTGTTCGTCCTCATTCTTCTCTTCTTTCCTTCCTGCCTTCTCTTTTCCCCTTTATTTCTTTCTCTCTACCTCGCTCTCCCCGTCTTTTTCGCTGCCTATTCTTTTTGGCTGGTGTTCCCGTTTCCTCCCTCCTTTGATTGTGCAGTCCTCGATGGAGATAATTGGCAGGGGAATCCATTCCCTCGTTCGTTCCTCCTTTCTGCCTTTCCTCTTCCCTCGGGAGGAAGAAGCCTTTCCCCGCTCCCGCCGTTTCATCCAGATTCTTCTCAACTCGTGCATGTTTCTCGTCTCATCAGATGAATTCCGCTCATCATCCGTCCCGGGATTCCGCGTGTCCACCGTTGCGTATACCTCTCATGGCATCGTGCCGGACGAGCTCGTCGTCGATCGCAGACGCCGAAGACGCATGTCGAAGGAGAAAGTTCGTCTGCACCCGGATGCTCGACAAGCTATAAACCCATGATTCTTGCATTGTATTGAATATTTGGTGCAGACCTACAATATGAATGATGCACGGTGTAATCGATGAAAATGGGGACACGAAATTCTTCTCTGCTCCAATCCCGATTGCAGATAAAGACCGCACCGATCATCCATGATGTAGAAGGGGGAAGTCCTCTGATCCAGGTCTTCTCGTCCTATTGAATGATTCAGAACGGAGGGGGGGGGGGGGGGGGGGGGGGGGGG
>CAJPEV010000333.1:0-57944 GCA_905338385.1 Darwinula stevensoni | reverse complement strand
GGGGGGGGGGGGGGGGGGGGGGGGGGGGGGGGGGGGGGGGGGGCGGTGCTTTCGACCCGACGGTCAGATGTCCCCAGCGGTCAAGCGAGGATCCGCTGAGGCCGAACGCACGCGTTTGTCCTTCAGAACGTTGCTTTCGAATTTTCTCTGGCTTCACGGTGTCGATAGGAGCGTGTGGTGGCCCCACCTCGTAGGGCAGAATTAACTGCTTCTCCCGAGTAGGAGACGGGAACACGATCCGTGGCATTACAGGATTCAGGATATCGCGTCGATATTCTGTCAATATTCATCCATCGTCAGAACGAACGACGCCAAGTTGAGCTATATACGTGGTAGAAGCTCGTGATAGCGAGAATGGAAATGAAGTAAAGTTTTTCGTTGACCGTGGGAAGACGATGCGTGACTGGAGCCGCTTGCCCAGCCGCGTCGGTGAAGCGGGTGAAGTTCGCGAGACTGCCGGCGACGACATCGGTTCCGAATCGATTCGGGACCGAAATAGCGATGCAAAGGTCGGCTTGCATGAGTGACGACGAAAAGTCGTCTGGCGGGGGTCATCGACTGCAACACTTTAACAGCGATTATTCTAATACGGGCTGCTTCGTGTTTCTTAATCGAATTTCAGGGCCATCGCTCGACTTCTTTTTGGTGTTGGTTTTAAGTACTCGTAAGTACTCATAAGTACGTCATAATTAGGAAAGATCCCGAGCTTCATCTCGCACCGACAACGTGGATGTGATACGAAACTCCCTGACGTACGAAAGCTCATTTTTCTAATCATCTCGGAACAAAAGCCCACTTTTCTCATCATGTGATGAGAACATGATATGTCTCTCCTCCGTCGTTTATGGTTTCCTGATTCCAATCTGTCGGAAACCGCGCTTACGGAACTCGGGGCTTCCCGGCGAGGGACGAGAAGGAACGAGTGCCTGGCAAGCGAAGAACAAGGATCGATGGCACGGGGAGCACCCTGTATATTTTTCGGATGGGATAGGAGGAGTCTCGGAGGAGTAATTTGATAACACCTGTTGGTTCCAGGTGCGCTGCTCGGTACCCAATACACACACACTCGCAGGGTCACACGACCCATATATATCCCGTGCAGCCACCCGGCCGTGTCCAACCGTCGTCTTCGCTTAGGCGGAACAGAGTGACGAAAAAAAAAATGTATGCAGGAGGAAATGATGGACGGGTTCTCAAGGGTTGGCCACGAAGAGGTAGCTTAGGTTTTTTTTTTCGACAAAGGTTTCTTGTAACAGCCATGAGTTCTGAAATTCTAATAGTGATGGGTTTAGCAATACGTTACCTTTGCCGTATGCTGAGTGCACGAATTTCGATTGTCTGTTTGTCTACATGCAAATTCATAGGCTAAATTTATGATGTGCTAGTAGGGCATCATTTAACATGCTATGCTTGTAGTACTGTATGTAATCTACGAGTGTGAATAGAGTATTTTTTACGACCAAGAAATGCTCTGTCAAGGGAATCAGCCGTAGGAAAAAACGTAAAAGTCGTGAGTCGTTTCAAATGGGGAAATACTTGGTCGGCCGTTTGTCCAATAAGAGGGAGATATTTGGAACGTGTGGAGTCACCGATGACGTCACCGACCGAGGTAGAGCGTGTGGCTACCGATCGGGGTAGACCCTGGAGCCACGTGACCGCAGGTGCTTCACATCTGCTCTGCGAGGTAGCGGCTCGGGAACTGGTCGCTTTGTGACGGTTTCAGTCGTTACACCGGGCGTTTAAATCTCCCCTAATTATCCGGAGTCGGTTTAAACGGCCGGCCATTTCCCAGATTTTGCGGTCCTCTTGCGAGGTAGCCCGTACGACATCGGCGAATCGCCTGCAAACCCCACGATGCGACGAGCCTGCAACGCCAGCGAATTACCAATGAATTCGTCGACCCGAGAGGCATAAGAGAACTCGATGAGTGCGATCGTTTCGGAGAGGTCATGCAGTCGTGTGTTCCCTCGTTGCTCGAGAAGTGTCAGTCAACCCGACTTCCTCTTCAGGCCTGGCCGCTCATTCGATTCGGCTGGGACCTTCCGCGTTGCTGCGCCATTACGAACTGGAACTGCCTCGGCGGTCCGCTCGTCCATTAGTGGACGAGCCGGCCGAAAAGTCGTATCGTCGCAAGCGTGACAGAAGGGAAAGGGGGCAATTTTGAACACTTTCGGGAGGGCAATAAAAAGCCCATTTTTCTATTAGAGGAAATCGAAGTCGAGAAGTATCCGCTTCTTCACCGAAGAGTTGAGACTTTGATCCCTGTTGCAGCTGTAAATGTTCCTCGATGATCATTCTGCTCGAAGGAAAGGTAAATTATTGCCCTTCTGAAAACAATTGCATATTCGCCCTTTTTTCCGACCTGCGACGATGTGCTTGTCGATCCTCGCTATCGTATCGAGACCTCGCAGAAGTCTGGTTTTGGTGATTCCAGTAATTATAAAACCGATTATGCAGTCTTACCTATTCTCTGTTTCGAAGTTGCTATCGAATCAATTTTCATCAGTTTTGCGCATCCCCCGGATCTTGCAGGATCCCGGATCATGGCAGGTTTTGTTTGGGGGATCCCGCCTTTATTAAAAACGGATAGCCAAGCCTCTCTCTTGGGAATAACAGAGATTATATTCGATTGTTAGATCTTAAAGACTACCGTCTTCGCCGTCATCTTTGGGATTGGAAAATTTTGTCACGCTTATGGTTTAATAAAATATGCGAAGAGCTACCCGTCTCTCGCAGCTTGTACAGGCCCCAATCGATCGATTCCTCCCTTGCACCCCTGATGTGGAGCCATCTCCAGAAAAAAAAAAATTGAAGACGGAAGGGAGAAATCAACATCGATTCCCCCGGCAGTATTTTCGAGCCATTGAGTTTGTTGAAAGGCGCATATGGCCACATGAAGCATGAAAGGGGGGGGGGGGCTGGGAGATATGGGAACTCCCCCCGGGTAAATCCTCTCGTAGATCCTTCTTGGTGACACCCCAGATCCCTCGTCGAAGACACACTATATTAGGGAAGACGGGAAGCATATTCGGCTTTTCGTCCAGAAACGGCATGCCTTGAATGTGAACGACCTTGGACAGCGCTTCGTGATCCCTTCGGAGTCACAGAACATCTGTATAGAAAAGCCATCGCGTGCTGTGCTCCTGGAGAATCCATGTCATTCGAGGGGAAAGGGGAAGGGGGGGTGGGGGGGATGGATGGATATGGGATCAGACATGTTATAGGAATGTGATACATTCGGGGAAAATACTGAATAGGGCGGAGGGGGGAGGGTGTCGTGCGTGAAGGGGATATCATGTCATTCATTCATCGAATGGAGGGAGGTAAACGTTGGAACTAATCGCGAGAAATGGATCAATCATGAAAAGAGCCGTGATTTCTTACCCAATCTCATTCACTAATGCATTCTCTTGCTTCTGAGCTCGGCGAAATCGGTCGAGGCACGGGGAAGATTCCTTCCCCGGATTGCGATTTCCCTGACGTAGATTCCTCAAAAGAGATTTCAGGATTTGGCGAAACAGGAGAAGGGGTCAAGGGATGGGGGTCCCCCAATGGGAAGCCGTGGCCATGACGGTGTTGAGAGGGGAGATAGAATGTCCCCCCCCCCCCTGTCTTTGGGTTCCCGGGGGGACCCGTGGCATCAATTCTATGGCTCCCATCGTTCGGATGTGTCCGGAATACCGTTTTCATTCATCTCGAGGAGTGAAATTTCCCCGCTTGACAGATGAAAAGCCGTCTGGTCCTTATTGGCTCATTTATTTACGCCGTCTGGAGCGTCTTCGAGCACGTGCCTTCCCGAAGAGAAGAGAAATGAGGGGCACAGCTGCGACCGAAAATGCAAAATCTAGCCCGCATGCATATATATATGAACGTCTTCTGTCTTCGTCTCGTTGACCTTGTCTGGTCCGTTGCATGTCTCATGCAACCGTCCGGGAATCACGGCATCACACGACGGATCGCGACCGCTTTCGACTTATCCCGTAAATATAGGATGGGAGAGAGTAAGAGATTCCATTACGAGGGAGTTCACGCTCGGTGGAGGTGAATCGAGGGAAAGGGAAAGGATGAGGCGGAAAAAGAAGGAGGGAGGGAAAAAGGCCGAGAATACCCATAGCAATCCTTTCTCGGTGCCTCCCACCAAAAAAGGTCTTTGTTCCTGGCCCTTTTGGCTTTCTTTTCTCACCCCTTTTACGCTTCCTTTTTCTCTCTCCTTTCCTGATCTGCCTTTAGTCGACCTCATCCGTTGCAGATGCGATCCGAAATCTGGGGATTGCTTTTGCCTTGTTCGTGGTTCCTTCGATTGTTCGTTCCGATTCTCAATCTCAAGGGGGTCGAGTGATGCATGCATGAGTCACTAGTCACACTCAGCTGTTGGGATTAGCCCTGATGGTCCCATTACGAGCCCTTAATTGAGAGATAAAGGGAGAGATAGGGGAGGAGAGGGAAACGGCGAAAAAGAATAAGGCAATAGGGGAGACGCAGAAGAGAGAGAGAGACAATCAACAGAGGGAGAGTGCTTGGATTGTCGCCCCTTCCAGCGAAGATGATGATGACATATTCCCCGATTGAGTGATGGCTGGGCCTATATTTGGAAGAAAGGATCTTGTTTGCTCCGACGAAGAGACGAAGAGGGAGGTCGAGAAGAAGGGAGGGAGTAACTTCCCTTGTCCCACTTGGACAACCGTCGCCCTGGGAATCCCTCCCTTTCCTTTACACACAGAGGGACCTCCTAACCTAATTAGCCCGTCCATTCCTTGCTCCAGTATCAAGGAATAGGAGGAAATTCAACACCCCACGGACACTCGAGGACGGAGACCTTGCTATCGAGTTAGCCCGAGGCTAATTCCAATAGGAGCCTTCCCTCCTCCTGCATTTCATTTGGACTTTCAAGCATTGTATCTTCCACCTCCAGGCGTAATTTATGTGATCAAGTTATCGAGATTGAATCCCGAGGGGAAAGGACCAGGCCCGAGTCTTATTATGAAGGAGCACCGGAGCATCTGTATCTCAATTTCCTTTTGAGAACTTGCCATCCTTAAATTAATGGAGATCTTTCGGATCGATGCTCTCTCGAATTCGAGGAGGCTCGAGAGATTTGATGGAGAGGCGCCCCCAGCAGAGCCTTTGAGTCTCTCACTGTTTCCTCTACGAGTGAGCCAATCAATGCACACCCTCCCACGACTGCATGTAAAGGTAGGCCAATGTTTGCGTCTTGCAAACGCAGGGCGCTGGTCGATGCATGGAAAGGGGACAGGTCGAGGGTCATGTTCTATTTTCAAGAGCTAGCTGGAAAGCGGTGAAAACACCACCCAATTGAAAGCGTCCAATTATGGATTAGATAGCTAACAGGAGGGGAAAACGACCAGAGGCATTCCAGTGACCAAAGTTGAGGAACTTCGGTTTAGAGGCCTACACGGGTCGATTTTTTTCGGAGCCCGGCTCGAAAATTCCCAATCGAATTTTATGGCCCGCCCCGAAGAAGAAAAAGTTTCGGTCTATATTTTCACGTTCATTTCAGAATGGCACGATGAGCACGGAGATGCAATTCTGTGCCATCTCGACCTATTGACTATCAGTTACTCGTACCCCGCATAATTTCAGATTGTTATGGATTTTGTCAATTCATTCGCCTTCTTTTAGATTAAAAAAAAAGTAAGATTCCAGTTCAGTCGCAGAATGTCCATGGTCCCTCTCTCGAGGCAAGAAAACCTATTTTGTTCCTCTAAAAATTCTGCCATATGCGCTTATGTCGTAGAGCTTTACTTCGGTAACGCCACCGCCAGAAATTTGCTTAAAAAAAAAAAGTCGTGCGTGATGTATTCCCTAAATTATGAATTTTTCCCCGTTTCGTTGGTCTTACTGATGCGTTTCTCGAAATATACTGCCCCAAAGTTAACTCCCTGAGTTAAGAAATGGGGTTTTAACTCCTTCAGACCTGAATTCTGCCAAGTTTTTTTTTTCCTTCATGATATGGTATTGTGATGTGAAGAGAAGTCATTTAGAGGGTTTTCAAAATTTTTAGTTTTAATAGTAAAGAGGTATGAATGTACATATAGATGTACAAACGATCCTAGTCATTTAAGGAAAAAAAGCATTAAAGTATCATCAGGTATGTACACTAGGTCTAAAGGGGTTAATATTGACCTAGGAAAGTTATTTGAAACTCAAACTAAAGCCGAGATAGAGCTGAACCATTCCTTCTCGACATTTTAACAACCTTTATGGAAGAAAAATTATGACTGGCAATTGCTTTTTTAATTTAATCGATTGGTGCAATCATTCGCGAGTCGTTTAATCGTTTATTCGGATATTAAGAGAGTCCCCGCTTCCCTCTCCGAATGTGACGAATGAAGATGATAAATCATAAATTGATTCCGACTCCTCTCCCGCACGGCCAACCTCGATACGTGCACGGAATCGGGTCGGCCCGCGATGAATGACCTTTGGCTCCCGCCATCACGGGAGACGAAGGCGTTGGGAAACGGTTCGCTTTCCACGGGGATCCTCGGGGAGCCTTCGGGGCAGGAGGGAAGGCAGAGGCGCTCGTACGCGCTTGAGTGGAGGGAGGAGCGGGGAGATCGTTCTTCTGTCTTCCAACTCTTTTTTTATGTCTTCTTTCTCTTTCTTTTTTTATGTCTTCTTTCTCTTTCTTTTTTCCGTCTCTTTTGTCTCTTGACAAGACTCGCCACGATCACTCGCGATGGTCCCGAAACCGCTTTTTCTGGCACCATTCTCTGCCTGTTGATTCCACCACCTAGAAGTCTCGTGGCCGAGTATAAATACAAATCGGAGCGTAGTGGATTTTTTTTTTTTTTTTTTTTACCGGATGGAATCGTATATCGCTGCTTTGGATGGGGCTGCGTACACAGAAGCGGTTTCGATCGAAGCGTGCTCGAGTGGATTTCTTCCTTGCGGTTTCGGCGTTTCCTAGCCGTAATGGATGTGAAAGCCGTCACTCGGGAAAGCAATGGTCCCTACAACATGGCATATAGTACAGGGTGTCCATAAAGTGACCGTCAACTTTTTTATTATTGAACCTACGGTAATAATTTATTTTGTGCGCGTATCGGCCGACTATCCGTGGACGTCGGAATGGCATCACGTCTTTCCTCTTTCGATATTGATATGATTGAAAATTGATTTAATCGATTCACCTCTTTCTGGGTTCGAGCAAACTGACATGGTGCTTCAGTACGTCCTCGATTGGTAACTGCACCGCATTAAAATTCTACCTGCAGATTCCTCGATGTTCTATTTGCAGGAAAAACAGATATTCTACTGTATGACGATAATTTTTCATATTCACATCTGCTTAAAAAGAAGTACCTAATTATGCATCTCCGAGAAAAGGTGTACCTGGCTAATGATAAAAGAGGCTCCTCAGTCCTCGAGATTTCCGCAAAAAAGTGACCAGGAAAATTACTTTCCAGCCACGATAGTGTGGAAGGAGGAAAGTTGTGACGTTATTCCGAGGTCAACAGAGAGTCGGTCTGCACACAAAATAAATTTTTACTCGAGAGTCAATCATGGAAAAGATTGACCGTAAAGTGACTTTATGGACACCCTGTATATGGATCCGCTTCGCTCGAATCGAGGGAGGAAATCCGCACGGAATCGGATACGATTCCACCCGACGGGGGTCGGTGCGCTGACACCGTAACACCCCGTGCGAGCGCGGGTTCGGCTGCGATTGCTAGGGGATTCCGGCGATTCGAGTCGTCGATGACGATGCCGGAAGCGTCTCGAATCGGGGGGGACGAGACGGAGAGGATCAGAGCATTTTATTATCCTTTCCTGTTTTCCTGCATTTTGGCGTGTTTTTTTTTTTTTTTGCACGCTCTGGATGTCTGTGGGAAGGAGGGGGGGCGATGCTGTGCCGGGTGGCAATTACCGCGAGGGGATGGAGGCTTTCGTCTCGCGGGGGCTTCGGTTCTCTTTGCGTCATCCGGAGATCATCGCCTTTGTTCTGGTGCTTCCCTTTCCCCGAAAGAAAGATCGCGTATTTATTTGTCGAAGCCCCTCGAGAATGGCTGCTTTTCACGAGCCATCGTTCCCTTGGATTCCAGTCGCAATGAATTCTTTTCGACTGTTTGGCAGAACTGTACCATGCAGTGAAATGCGAAGAGAAAGACAGGCATTCAGGGAGATATTCGAGAGTCGAGTTACTCGTAAATTCCTTTTAGCTGCGATCGATTTTCAAAGAAAACTTTAATCGATTAACTCGGCGCTCAGGAAAAAATATATAAATTTTCTAAAATGTGAGCATTGCTAAAAATTTGCATAAAATTTTCGAACGATGAGAAATATGTCTACACGAGCTTCTAGAACGTTGCAATGAAAGTCAACACCAATGAAGAGGCTACATTTCAACTTGCCATTTTGTTTCAAATAACGGGAAATTGAGACGTCCAATTTTGCCCATTTACCTTCATTTCGACGGCTCAATTTTCCCGTTTCCAGCAAGACATGAGCTTGTCACTAGTGTCAAATGAAAGTTCTCCCCAAGCGTTGAATTTCTAAGTCTGTTTTTTTTTTGTTAACTTGTCATTTTACATTTTGAAATGTTTGATCCAAGTTTACCGCAATCAAAATCCTGGTAACAACAATCAGGCCTTGGTATAATCCGACCTAGGCGTATAAATAACGTTGATTCCCATTATTAATTTGTTTCAAGCACCGACAAATTAAGATGGGAAAATTTGCGACGCTCCCGCAACCCCAACTCGTTCGTTTGTTTCAGACATGGTGTATACTTGAAAGAAACTTCTATGCGAGCTGTCTTTTCTTTTTAATGGAGTTGACTGTCGAGTCAATTTACCGGGTTCAATAGTACCATATTGTACTAAGTGGTACTAAATGGCACTTCTGAAAAATATTTCGATATAAAAGGCATCGTTTTTTTTTTAAGCAGGAAATATAAACCTTCCAAGCGAGACAGCCCATCTCGAAAAACTTCCGTAACTCATGGAAGTCATGATGCATTGAAAATTTGAAGGGAATCCATCGGAGGCGCAACCACCATGTGATGACTCGAGCGGGAATGCCTCACCGCCGTCACACGCATGGGAGCCCGCCGAGCCGCGGAGTGCACACGGGTGCAGCGCCGAGGCGCTTTGCACGCCCGGGCTCTTTTTTTTTTATCAGGTGGATCAAGTCGCTGAGGGAGTTGTCTTTCTTTCGTTTCCTCGTCGTTCGGTGAGGAGGAAAGCCTCTGAAGCGTTGGATTTTAAATGGCATAGAGTTAAGTAGTCGATGTCGATTAGTTTTTTCCTGAAGAATACATGGACGAGGGGTATTGTTCTTTTAGAGATATCTTGTACTTAGTGAGAGACGAGGCGCTCAAGTATTCATCGAAAAGTCCATTATGCTCATGCCGCCTCGCAAATGAAGACCTTATTACCTCGTTTCTCGTCGAGGAGAAGAGAACTTCCTTCCACCTGCCATACACTCCGTGTTCATTAGGCAGTATCAGGATGACATGCACGGGAGAATTATGGGACTCTCGTCCTCCTTTCGATCCATCCATTCGTCTCTGGACCGACCACTACTTTTCCTTGTTCTCGTTCCCCGTGGGGAAACATGTCTCGTCAGAATGAGGAGGGGGGAAAAGGAAGACAGAGAGACGGCATTGGATATATTATCCCAAGAATTGATCCTCTCTTCTGGTGATTCCCCGTCTGGGAGGCAGAGAGATCATCAAGGTCTTCCGTTCCTTTCTTCCCTTTCCCCCGTCTCGCATCGCCAAGAGGGATCAGCCGTCGTCGTGTTGTCTCCGCTCCCGATTCCAAGATTGCCCTTTCCGTGATCCAAGTCGGCGAACGAGTGCGTCGGGTTGTGTCGATCGAGCGGTTAGAGCCGAGTCGTTCGGGAAGTCGCTCTTCCGGAATGAATTCGCGGCACCCGACTGGAGCAAGAGACCGCTTTTAATTTATGAAGTCATTCCATTTTCGCAGAAAATTGTCACACGAGTCGTTGACTCGATTCGACCGAACCGAGTGCTATATTTCACTCGTGAAAACCGCTCGAGCCAGAGCCGTCGAGAAAATTGTGAAATCTTTCGAGCGATCTTCGAACAAATGGAAAAGGAATTGGGGGAGCCGAGCAGCTTTTGTGTAGGGATGCGCCCGACAGAAGGTCTCGTCGAGAGACATAAAAGAGAATGGGGACGATTGGGAACGGCAAGAAAGAAAGAAGTCGGAGAATTGGGATTGGCATGTTCGTTATCCTGTCCCTTCTGTCGTCATTACACCTGGATAGGAAGGCCCGGCACGTAGCCCCCATGTCCCACTTATTGGACAATATCCTACTACCCTCCCCCCCATCTCATCCGTGTCGGACGCTCCTCTCCCATCTCCCGGAGAATTTCACGTTTGCTCGGAGCCGTCGATCGGCTCCTTGCGAGCACTCCATTCCACGGCTTCCAATCAACCGCCCGATTCTGATGAACCGCAATCGGATTCCAGGAAGTCGGACCGAACTCGAAGTCGGACCGAGCCGTCTCTCGACCGGAGATGCGTCATTCCACCGCGCAGTCATACGTGTTTCGAAGAAACGGCAGGAGAGCAGAAAGAGACCCCAAGAGATGTTGGTTGTTCTGCATCCGAAGCATGACGCACTGCCTTTAATTCGCTCTGCTACTCTTGCGACCCGCCCGGCTCGAGTTTCCGTACCTCGAGCATCTGCATGCGTATTCCGTTCGAGGCACTTCCTGCCGCCGTTGAGAAACACCCGCACGATTATGCAATTATCTCGATCCGGAGTCGCCACCCTGGCACTATCGAGTCTTGTCATCTCATCTCTCTGGCCCACTCGTAAAGAGCCATCAGGCGTCACCCCGAGGGTTCATGACCGGGGGAGACTTCACTTTTCGCATTCCTTTTCCCTCGTACGGAAAGGATTTTCTTTGCTTCCCCCATTTCCAGTAAAATCGTTCCCACGTTCTCTCATTCTCGTATACCGTATATAGATCCTCATGCTTTCATTTTCTTTCTCGTTGCTTACGAGAAATAGAGAGGGGATTGGATGGGAATGGGAAAGCGGAAGGAGAAGGGGAAGGCACCCGGCTCCCTTTCTCCCTCCATTTTTTTTCTCTCATTTTATTAATCCTCTTTTCTCCCCTGATCCTTCTCGACCCCGCCACAGTCATGGCCTTAGGATTACGCTCGTAAATGAAGCCTCCCCAGATCCTCGTTCATTATTGGGAATTCTTTTCACTGTCCGTCACGCATCCGTTCGAGTACCGTTCGGAAGAAACGTCTCCACGGAGGGACTTGAATCGACCCCATTTCTTGTACCGTCAGATGTTATTCTTCTGTTTGAATGAATGTGTGAAAGAGCTCAAAATTTTTATAAGTTTGCGTGCCATCCGTGAGTCTCGATATATCGACCGGGACGCACAGTCCTAAAGTGGATAGACACTCACAAGTCTCGTTACAACAGTTTGCCGTGATGCAACGGTTCGTGATTAACATTACCGTGTGAGACCAGTCTCACGTAGGGGTAGCCCATGTTAATGTCGATGAGAATGGTGATAATGAGAGATGAAACCAAATATAATTGAAATGGTCCTAGTCAATACCCTCAAGTGTTTGCATTTCTAAGCATCTGTTTTGATAGTTTTCCAAGTTACGGCTATTCCCTCTCTGCCTTACCATTCGTACTCGCCGGATGCGTGGTGAAATTCCTCCCTCGACAATCGGCACGCGTCGTGAGGAAACCTTGTTTTTCTCCTTTCTCCACCGCGTTGATTTGTATTTTCCGGGTGAATCGGCCTTGATCTCATTATGCACCGCCATCGATTGCCTCGGGTCGATGGCACTGGTGGTCCCTGCCCTGATTCACTCCCCTGCGATGAAATGCGGCACATCGACGCCAGAGGAGAGCGAGGCGTTTCTTCTCCGGCCTCGGGGAGGTACATGCGCAGCCTTGGACGTCCGCTGCCTCTTCGTCCCCGCTCCCCCACGGAGCGAGCACGTCCAACAGGCGCCACCGCCGTCCTTCCCCTTCACCGCTTGGCCTCATCTCGTGGGGAAAGGCGGCGGGTGTTGGTCTTTTGGGGTCATCTGGAGGGATCTCGATGGTGGGGGGGGGGAGGGGAATATTTTTCTGTCTCCTCTCGCCCGTGAAAAGTAAAACGAAGGACCAGTCAAGACCATGCCAGATGTTTCCAATGCCCGTCCTCCGACGATCCATTTATTCTCTCCCGGACTCTGATGGATTTCCTTTCCCCCTTGTTTATGCCCACCCTTTTCTTATAGTCCATTGCGTCAGGCGCACGATCGGGGTAGTTTATATCCATCACGACCAGCAGTCCTTTAAAAACTCATAATACGGGCCCATATAGACTGAAAATTACGTCATTTCGAGGGGCTCGAGAGCCCTTGAGGTCATGAGGCGGGGGAATAAACTGGAGCAAATGACTGAATGGAGAACGGTGATGGTGTCGGAATGACATTCCCCCTCGAGGAGAGGAAGAAGGGGGGAGGGGGAGGGGGAGGGGAAGTATGATGAGAATAGGGGAATGGGAATCGGCGAAACAATGTGCCAATATTCTCCCCGTAGCGAGTCTGGTGGCAACAGGGGCCAGGGGGAGGTTGAGATGTTGTCATAAACCTATTACCAGACGGGGGAGGGGAGTGATTCTCGTAGGACCAGATGAGGATGATGAATCGTCCCCCTTTCCCCCATCTCCTGATCAATCTTTCTCCCCTTTTCGTTATCGGGGTGTTTTTTTTTATCGCTCGGGGCTGCATGGAACAAAAATAGGCATGCAATATGGATGTGTTGACGGCGTAACTTGTGCGTTGGCGGAGAGATGTCGAGTGCGTCGAGGTCTCTTTTCATCTTCGATGATGTGCTCTTAGATGCAAACAAAATGGCTAAGTGGGAGTTATTTATTTGTGTTTCCATCTCCGAGAATGGACGTACGGCCGTGAATGTTTCATCGTGAAATTCCCTTTGTGTTTGGGTGGGTTTCGCAGGAACTCCATTTCATATTTGTCATGGCATAATGTCGCAGGGATATCTCGCAGGCAATCGTTATGATAATGGGATCAGGCGATTCCCAGAGGAATTTTTCTACCCCACTTGACTTCCCTCGTACTCTCTATTATAACGATTCTCTCTTTATGGGAGCGTGATAACGTTCGTTCGTGCCTCGTCGTGGATTTGTTAATTATTCAGGGTTTCGTGCACTCCTTCATGCATCTTCGCAGAAAGTATCGCGCTGCGCTTCCGTGCATTTATGTATGTTTGTGAGACTGCAGGGAAATGCCGGAATCTATAGTCGACCGAGCCTGGAGGGAAAGGGGGGAAAAAAAGGGGGGAAAAGGGAGGTTGCATTTCGCGGGGTCCTCCGAGGCGTGGCCCCTCTTTGACAACGTTTGAAAAACTGTAATTCCCCTCTTCTATGCGTCACAATATTTCGGGTGGCGGCGGAAATGGATGATGATGGCGATGAGGAAGTCTTCCTGCGCCTTGACAGCCGGTATTTGTCACTGTACCCAGGGGGGTGGGGGGAAACTTCCTTCCCTCCATTTGGATGGAACGGAAGGGCTCATTATATCGGAGGATTTGTTCCCGTCTCTCGTTTCGCTTGCTTAAGGTACCGGAGGAATTTGGGTCTCTTGTGGCGGGGAGAAACTTGTTCGAGAAGGATCGATCGGGCTCTGAATTCCTGGATTGCAGGGTTTCCATCGGAAAGCCTGCCAGCATTGAGGGATGGAGGAAAGAGGGATTTTAAGGGGCTTGCAGGAACTAGAAAGTTGGGGGGGAAGGGCAGCTAATAAGGGCTTGAGTGGCCCGTGCTTTCCTTCCTTTCCTTTTTTTTAGTTCCTCTTTCCTATAGGTTTTTTTCTCTCGTATTTCCCTTAATCCATGCTCCTTCAACCTTCTTTTCTTGTCTCCCTCCTGCGGTGATTTCTCCTCGGCGATATTCCCAGACCAGCTCCAGGCTTCGTTGAGGCAAATCTAGGGGATCTGAACATCATGCCGATTCCTCGGGCCCCACTTGCACCGTCGATGACAAGTCGAATAACCGAGAAGGATTTCCCCTCCTTCAGCCTTTTCCCCTCTTGCTGTCGGATCAAATCTAAGCCTAACGATGTGCTCCGTGTCTGGCTCATTCTTTTTTTCTTTTGCTTTCCTCGATCCTCTCCGTCGAGTGACGTCATGTGCGTTTATGATCCTCACTCGATTCCCATTTCTTTCCTCGTTCTTCGAATCCCCGTGCAATCGAACGAAGCTGCGCGATTCCCGTGCCATCGGTTATTACGCTTTCATCCGGCAGTACTAATTAGTTCCATATTTCCTTCCTTCCTCATTCATCGCAGGATGATGTACGGCTCGGAATATGAGGTCGCAGCTCGATATACAGTCGGGACGGCTGGAAGGGAATTTTCCCCTCGCATGGCCAGAGTCTATTGGTATCGCCCCCGGTGAATGAAGCTCGGCTCCCTTTCTAATGAGCCACTTAATAAGCTCCTGGGAGACTCCCCACATGCCCCCTCCCTCCTCTCTCGACGCTTCCTCGTATCATTCGGTCGGACTCGACACGTTTTCGTGTATGAAATGCAATCGCGGCGAGAGGGTGCTCGAGTCGGTAGTTGCTCGAGCGGGGAGAAAAAAGTCGCTTTGATAAGAGGAGGGCGCTCGTTAGTGCATCCAAGCGGACGTTTGGATCTTCTGCTCACGCCTTCCTCTTCATTAACGAGGACGAGCCATCGATTCGAGCTGTTTTCGCTCATTTATTCTACTTTTGTGAAGGCGGTGGATGGAACTCCCTTTTTTATTCGTGGTCGTTTTTGCTCCGGGGCGAAGAATGCATGCGAGGATGCGGGATGACGAGCCAGACTATTCAATTGCGAGGGGAGGGGGGTAGAAGGGATTCATTTGGTCCTGGCTTTCCTCATGAGAGTCTCTCTTCAAATAGGATCGCCTGCAGGATTTGCTTCAAATGTCCTTTTTTCCCCCGTATTTTACCCCATCGCGTGGAGTGTGTACCCAAGGCGTGGACGGAATGATGCCTTTACGTTCCAAGGGAGTCAATAACGGTTATCTACGTGTTGTCTTTGGTGCCCTTCCGATGTTCCCTCACCTGAAACGTTGAATAATGCACCGGAAGGAATTCATTCTATTCTACGTCGGGCTCATAATGAATACATACACCTTCCTGTATTGTGCCGTGACGTACGACTCTCATTTGAGGACGTGTTGATGGCACTGTCTCATGTGGAGGATCAATTATCTTTCCCCGGTCTCTCTTAGGGTCTATTCATACGGTTTGTTCGCGGGAAGAATGGTCACCCACATTGTCGTTATGATTGCATCATTATCCCCCTCCCGATGGCGAAACACCTGGGAAGGGGTTGCGCGAATTACGACATGGGCATTCCATCACAGTCCCTGGCCGGATTCCAAAACTTCGAAGACCGGACGTCCGGCAGCCCCCGATCCCCCGCGCGCATGCGCGATGCGACGCGCGCGACCTTGCGTGGTGGGTCGCCTTGTTTTCGCTCAAGTTTCTTTTTTTTTTTTACTATTGTGACAGGAGATGGAGAGAGTGTTTTCTTTCCATTTTAAAAGGATATGCGCTTTCTAGCTCAATCGTGATTTGGTGAGGCATTGAAGTCACGTTGGGTCAAGGGGCACAACAGGATTAAAATTTTTGCCGTTCGCTTATCCTGTCAGCACATGAAGTAAATCAGGCTGTATCGTGTAAAACTTGGGTCAGGTTCGATCGTGCATTTTTAAATATTGATAGTAGGTTATGCTTATTTTATTGCTCTTAGGTTGTTTAGTCTGGGATCGAAGCTTTCCGATTAAGAGCTATATATATATATATTACGAATGGAACACTTTATCGTACCATAACATGGTTTTTTGGCGATTATGAACATTTGCAGAAAGGTAGAGTAGGATTCCTCTATTCCAACGTTGTCCACTGTCAATGAGTTCGTGTTCTTGCGGCAGGACGGTAAATGATAGGTGCTGAATGGCTCCCCACCGAGTCGGCATTCGCGTCCTTCTGTCCTTTAGTCTTGACATATTTTGAAGTGAAAACCATGGAGGGAGTATCGAATTGGCATATGTCGGTTGTCATTGCTCGGTCCAGTCATGTGGTCCCATGTTAAGGCTGGGATCGTCCCGAAATCCTCTTATATGTCTCCTTTCTTATTTCCCACATCCATCGTGTATTGCCGGACGAGTTCCTTCTCGGGAAGATTCATTTCCTTAATGAGATCCTCTACTGCTTTTTCTTGGGGGCACACGGCCAGCACAAGCGTATTGGTAGCTCCTGATAGGGACGGCGTCCTTTTCGGAAAGGTGGCTTTCGCCCGGATTAAGGTGTGTAGGTTGACTGTTTTCAGCTGAGGCCAGTGGAGTATATGTTGAAATTGGTTTAATAAGTTGAGTTGAACAGTTTGGTTCCAGTCTGGACAGACAGCTTACGTGGATTAGGCTAGGATAGGCACGTTGTTCGCGTAGCTCTCAAAACTACGTTATTGATTTGTCTTGCGAAGCAATAAGTTGTCTGGAAGGTTACTCCCAGATCATGTCCGTCAAATTCGAAAACGCCCCAGCACCGTCGCAACGACCCCCCCCCCCCCCTCCATCCTAAACTTGATGATCTGTATCGACCGAGAGTTCATTCTCTTCTGATCATAATTGTAGGGCCTCCAGATCTTTTGCTATTGCTTCTCGAGAAGGGGCATTAAAAAATAATCCGCAAACATCATAAGAAAGGAAGTCCCAGGTGAAGCAGGTAAACAAGTATGGATTGAGGGAATCCCCTTGAAGGACCCTCAATTTCTGTATGACTTCGTTTTTCGTTGGCCATCGTCGATTTTGATGTAATCTGAGAGAATGCGCTCAAGAAGACCAAGGAGCTGCCCCCGTTATCCTAGATTCATTATCTGTGATAAGTCTCGCACGGAGGACCGAATCAATTGTCTTTTTGTAGTCCATAAAAGCTGCTTTAAATAGCAACGTTTCTCTTGCAGATAAGCAAAGCAAATAAGCCACA
Organism: Darwinula stevensoni; assembly: GCA_905338385.1. Classification (NCBI taxonomy): domain Eukaryota; kingdom Metazoa; phylum Arthropoda; class Ostracoda; order Podocopida; family Darwinulidae; genus Darwinula; species Darwinula stevensoni. The sequence continues at coordinate 40,921 of CAJPEV010000333.1, read as the reverse complement.
TCGGTTTTCCATAATGATGGCAGCTTAACTGCACCAGAGGGGGGGGGGAGAGAGAGGGGAGGGGCGGAGGTGTTTGCTACGTTTCTAAGCTATGCAGATCCACGTCAAAAGTGACAAATAACCTGGAGTGGGAAAGGTGTCATAATTTTTGTCATTTTTGGCATGTCGGGAAAGAGAATTGGTGTCGCGAGCTGACGTGTATAATCTCCAGGGAATATAATAATTTATGGAGTTGGAGTAGCAGTCTTTCCATGATGATGCTGTAATTTTGCTCTCTTTGCATTGTTGGCATCGCATGGGAAACTACCATCCAAGGACCTCGGACCTAACGGTTCTTTCCTCATATATTATCGATATTCGCAGCCGTATTAGATGCTCCAATGTGCATGAAGAGCCATGGTGTCCAATACGTTCGCCACATGTGGCGAATCGGCCACAGAAATGTGGCTAATTGACTTACAACCTCAAACCTACTTTCAAAAGATTGCGTATCCTTTTTTAAATTAATATTGCATATATTTTGTATCATGTGGGGGACCAGATCGCCACAAGTTTGGCGAGCATCAAAATCCTATTGGACACGAATGATGTAGAGTATGGGCTCTATCTCTATTCCATTCCCTGTTAAAAATAAAAAACGCTCTTGCGATGAAGGATGAGCTTGTAAAAGGGAGCCGACAGAGGAGGAAGATGGATTAATTATACTACAAGTGGGACCTCAAAAGACGTGGCAAAGGGGATGGAATGACAGGTCAGGGTTGTCAAGTGGGTCAATTCGAGCTCAGGAGACCAGACGGTCATATTTCTTTGGAAGCACTTGTACCTTTTCCTCGGCTGACCTGTGGCTCAATATCATTTCCTTGCAATCCTGCTTGGGGTACTTTGCGATCATTTTCACTACTTAATTCCTTGATCCTTGCATAGTATGCTTACCAACGTCTCTATTGCATGGAAACTGAAAATTTTCCAGGAATCTGAATGCAATTACTTGTCTAGAATGGGATACAGTTCAAGGAATTTTCTAAAAAAAAAAATGGAAAAGACGCTTTCCTAAGCATCTGAATAAATATTAATATACAAGGAAATTTGAAGACCTGAACATATATTTCACCCATGTCCTTTCTCAAGTGTCCTTACCACCCCCGTCACGAGGTACTCAACATTTCATGTAGTTTTACGAGCATCTCATAGCCTTTTCCCTCCCTTTTAAACCAATAATCCTGAAGCCGCTAGCACTTAGGAGAGAACAAGCTAAGCTATTGTACTCGGGAGTTCGGGCTGTCGTGGCATCTAGTGGGATGTACATGGAGCGTCCAGTAGTGGAATTCCTTCGTAGATGGCAGAATGAGCAGGAAGTAATGGTTTTTCGTTTGCTCATTCGTTTTAGACTTTGGCCGTCCTGAACCCGATGAAGCAGACGAAACCCGAGATCCTGCAGGATACAGATCTAGCCGGTCCCCTCGCCTTCTGCCTCGCCCTCGGGGCATTCCTCCTCCTGGTGAGTTTCGGAGAACACGAAAGCGATCCGACTGTGGAAGACCCCTGCGAATGAGAGCGCTTGTTTTGACAGAACGGGAAGGTGCACTTTGGGTACATCTATGGGATCGGCGTGGTGGGATGCCTGGGGATGTACTTCCTCCTCAACATGATGAGCATGGATGGGGTGAGCATCGGGGTGACGGTGAGCGTTCTCGGCTATTGCCTCCTCCCCATGGTCGGCGTCTCCGGACTCGCCGTCATCTTCACCCTCAAGTCAGTCTCTCTCCTCTTTATTCTAATTCTTCGTTATTTCTTGAGAATATGGGGCTGTGATGAGAAAGTTACTTAATGACTTTTTGCAGTTATTCGTTCAAACCTTTCTTCGTGTATACTTCGTAATTGACAAATTAGGTTTTCCTCAGGTTCCTTGAGATTTTCCACACTGCATCTGCAAATAGAAACATAGAAATTTTAGAGCATGATTCCTCAAACCTATTTTTGAGCTCGACATTAATATGTGTAATGCATTTGTACATGATACATGTTTCATCTTATATCCTTTGCGTCTAATCCGATTTCCTCAGAAATATTGGCTAATGCGAGTGAACCGATGGTAAATTGTGAGATTCCACATGATCCAGTATAGAAGAGTGTTATAAGGATTACGTCTTCATTCTAAAATGAAAAGATCGGCTGAAGCTTTTCAAGAGTGAAACGGAAGTGATTCCACAAGACGCGGCGTGAATATTTTGTTTCCCGGAAATTGCTTTCTGGTAATGGCTTCGATCGGATTAGGGAAAACGAATGTGTCTCGGTGAAGGGAATCACGTCTCCTGCCACTCTGGATTTACGGTTACAAAAATTATGGTGTAGCATCTGGGGCAAAAACAAAAAAAAACTCAATCTTTTTCATTTGATCGCTACATACGTACTGCTTAAGACGCGTTCATGCGATTTTGAGGATAAAGAACTCTTCCCTGATCGGATTTAATCAATAAAATTGATTACTTCATTGAAATACAATCCTTTTTTAATGGCGCGAGGTAAAAAAAATTTCCGCTCATTGTGTTAACATGCCAGGATAAACATTCTTAATTTGTTTAGATATTTAAAACTTATGTATATAAGGTCAAATTGAAATGACCTGTTATTATAGACGGCGATGCTAAAGGATTCTCTTTTTCTTCAACAAGCGCTGTGAGCTTAGCTTGTCACTACTCAAAAAAAAAAATTCTTTTATCTTCGCGTTTGGAAGAAAATGCCCATGAAATTGATTTTTTCTTTCTTGCCGTAGGAAAAAAAGTTCCAGACGAAGAAAGATAATGAATGAGCGCGTCTAAATTACTACTGATTTAACAGCTATGTTAAAAATTTAGCAGCTGTATGAACTATTAAACAATCACCATCCATGGCGATTGTTTTGTTCCACCCTGTAAAAGACCTTAAATTAATATTATGAGCAGTTCGATTTAATCTCATCTCAAACTTTGCATACTTTGGCAATCGGAAAAATTTACGACTCAGGAAAAAAAAAAAGTTCCTTGTACCGTAGAGGCGTCTGTCGCAAACCCGAGTTAGTTGATGAAGACGCCATTCGCCCACGAGCGTTCCAATCGAGTACACCGATACAAACGAATTGCGATCCTACGTTTTGGAATTTTCTTGTAAAGGGTCTCTTATGAAGCTAATAGAGAAAGCGTCTGTTTCTTCCAATCAGGCTCGAATCTTTTTGCAATGAATCGAAACGGCAAATACATAGATTCAATTCGGTTATTCTTGGTCAAAATTTAGTCTGTGATCATTGAATTAGAACAGTTGCCATAATTGTTCTCTGCTCATACAGCCCAAGGTTGTTTCCACTATTAGCTATTTAATGCGAGGCGATAGGATGGACTCGACCTTGCCTTGCCTGCTGCTGCTATCTTTGTGCTTTCCCCTGCTATATTGATAACTTTTTTTTTCTTTTGTAGAGGAGGAATAGGACTGGTGGCAACTTTGCTGAGCGTCTTCTGGTGTAGTTGGTCGGCGTCAAAGTTGTTCGTCACCGCTCTGGCTATGGATCATCAGCAGCCTCTCGTCGCTTATCCTTGTGCACTACTTTACGGCGTCTTCGCCCTCCTCTCCGTCTTCTGATCTATTTGCCACATTTTAAGCTGTTTCCAAATTAAAAAAGGAATGCCTGTCTCAAAGTTATGTGAATACACAAGTGTAAAATGTTCATTGCAGCATACAGTGGGAGAGATTATTTATCCGTTGGTCCGGAGTAGCTTTTGCCCGCAAACTGGAAAGTACCTTCGTCGGTTATTTGTTCAGGTTCAGATCTCAACACTGCTAAGAAAAAATCGTCTGGAAGTGCTTTGAACCCGAGAACAAGGTTGACTATGTTCTTACTTACACAAAGTTGTTCATTGAAAATCTTTGACTCTCATATCCTCATGACAGTACCTCACAGAACTTTGGGCTATATTAAAAAAAAAGTCAATTCACAGGAGGGCCAATGTACCTAATGTTCAATAATAATAAAAGCCAACGATATTAAAATTTGTTGGCCTTATTTCATACTTCTTTTTCAATTTTTACATTTTTAACACTTTCGCTGCCATACGACCCGCCGGCGGGTCGTACAGGTCCTTTCTATTGGATCATACGACCCGTAGGCGGGTGGATCGCATTGCTTTGCGTAATGTAATCTATTGACCTCTTCCTTTCATCTTTTGAATCTTATCGTCGCCTCCTGATGAGGTCAATTTTAAATCATATTGGCGGTGTTTCTTGACTTATATTTTATTACAATGTATCTAATATATATAGACGATCGTGACTGACAGACGCTAATTCTAACCATGTTCTAGAGAAGTTTCAGATTAGAAATCTGAAACTTGGTACACGTGTACCTTTTTGGATGCAGAATTCAGAAAAAATCCGACTTTGGAGGTACAGGCCTCCAAAGTACCATAAGGCTTTTATAAGATTTTTTGTACCAGCAAAAAGAGCAAACGAATAAGGATGAAACTTGGCATGCACGATGTTCTCCGAGTACTGATTTCAGTAAAAAAAAAAAAAAAAAAAAAGTTAATTTTTAGGTTAAACCCTTGAGAGCATAATTTTTTTTGCGAAAGATACCTTTTCCGGAAACTTTTCTGATTTAATGAAGAAGAGAGTTAAAGAAAGTTGGAACTTGGAGCAGAAGTACCTGTTCGATTTTTAAGTGCATATCTTATTTTTCAATTAAATATCTGTCCTGACCCTCTGAGGGGGTCAGGACAAATTAAGAAGAGATTTGAAGTCAGGCACACAATAAATAATTGGTGTAATAATTTTGATGGAAATATTGGTTCGTTCTCTCTCTGCATACATTTTATACATTTTTGCCACTTTCAAAAAATTAATAAATGTATCACTAACCTGGACAATGGAGCGCCGAAGGCGCGACCATAGCGAGTTTGCCCGAAGGGCAAAGTTCAATATAAGCATGTCTACGTATAAGGGTGAAATGGAAATTCTTCCTCATTTTTGCGTATAGGGCATATTATGGGAGTCTTCATATGTAGTATGTACGTGGACATATTAAAATGCTCCAGAACCGGTTTTCATATGAGCAAACTATGTGCAGACGCTGTTTCAGAATGATCCCTTTCGAAATACACGGATGACGAAAAGAATGATACTTGAAAATTTTCTATGCAATCCATACCTTGTACTTGATTAGCTTGAAAGATTTAATGGATCGTTGCCTACTATGTTTTCCTAGAGCTCTTGAAATTATATGAATTTATGGGTACCCATTCATGAGTTATGGCATATTTTGTTGAAATGGTAAAGAAAGGAGTGAACAGGCATGCGACTGCCATTGGGAGGCACGAATCCAAATTGCATGAGGATCCCTGAAAATGCATGCAGACGCATGATCTTTTTTATGGTTGAGTACAGTCGTCCCTCGCCACTTCGCGCTTCGACTTTCGCGGCTTCACTCTATCGCGGTTTTTTCAAATATATTCATAAAAAAGTTGATCGAGACAGTGAAAATGAAATGGGCTCTAATAATGTTAAAACCCGTATTTAGAAGGTCGTAAACAGGTTTTCTATGCTCTAACTACGAAAATATTCGATTTATAAATAAAGAATCCTACTTCGCGGAAATTCACTTATCGCGGTAGAGTCTGGAACTGATTAACCGCGATAAACGAGGGCCGAATGTATACCATTTCACCCACATGAGAGCTATCCCGTTTTACCCAGCATCATGCCTCCATGTTGAAACAGAGACCGAAACGAAACTAAGTGACTGTGCCAAAAAAAACCACTATGATGCCCAGCAGCAACTTCATTAGGATCCCTAATAGACATGTCATCATAAACGGTTTTTTTTCCTTTTTTTAACAGACATGTACAGTACACTACATTTGTTGACCATTATTTATACAGAGGACTATACAAAAAAAGTTTCTCCTCTGATCCACTTGCGTTTCGCTTCCAATGAAGCCCGTCATATGCAAATGGTCTGTGATTATGCCTGCTACTCATGCACTCACTGCCGTTAGATGGCAGCAATGCAGAGTCACTGAAACCTCGGTGTACCATTTTTACCTGAGTATCCCATTTTACATCACCTTTCCCTAATAGACTTTGGTAGCGCCTATTACCTCTAGATAGGCCTAACGTTCCTCGTCCGAACCGAAACGGTTCATGAAACTCGAAACAGCTCTAAACGATCTAACGTTAGACGTCCTCGCTTAAAAGGGCCATGAGAGACTGAACCCCACCTCAGTAGCACCAGATATTGGCTCAATGCTGGACCAACATTGATCACGTTGGCTACACCTTCGCCAATATTGCCAATATCGGCTAAATGTTGGTTTCCCAATATTGCCATTCCATCATCGACCCAATGGCGGACCGATGCCATGATCCAATGTGCCCAAGTTGCACTTATAAGTTTTTTTGGAAGTGTTGAAGTGCTCCTCTTGGCTACTATATGGAGGTATTGGTCTCGCATATTATGATCTATTAGTACTAGCTGCTACCTGTGAAACATTCATGTCTTCCTATTTAAGGTTAATCGACTTCTGTTCCCTAAATACTGTTTGCGTCAGGTCATTCACCCCCTCCCCCCCCTCCCCAAAACCCCCAATTTCCCTAGATAGTAGCGTGCCCAGAAAAGCACAATGGGAGGAGGGGGGATTGACATGAAAAATTGGTAGATATGGGGGTTATGAGACCCATAACCTCCACTTCCCCCCTCCCCCCCGCTTGGGCACGCCCCTGTCCCTATATACAAAATGCCAGTGGTTTCCGTCCGGGCATTGAATAAGGTATGATTATGAGCCATGCACAGATCAACTTTATTGGACCGACCCGTTCTGCATATCGAGTCGGCAGCTCAGCAATTAAGCTTCCTGCTGGGCGCAGGAGAAAATGCTATCAGAGGGGTCTTTTTCTCCAGCCGCTTAGAGCTGCTGGCGTAAAACGAAACCTCGTTCCGTCAGCGCTCGACGCGATCACGCCCTTCAATGACGTCACTCCTGGGCAAGCAGCTGCCAGCAGAACGTAGCGAACTGTGTGAGCATTGAACGGGCCGGCACGAATGTGACGTCATGGGATAGCTGAAAGCGTCAGCAGAGCCAGCAGAGTTGCTTAAAAGGAAGACGTACACAGAAAACCTCAAGTTCTGAAGCTGAGAGGCCTCAGCGGGTTGCGGGCAGGCACGATCGGCCCGACACGACGGTCGGGTGCGTAAAGCTCGGTCTGGCGATCGAGTTTCGGGTAGGGGGGACCACGATTCGAATCGGGCCGATCGGGTCGGGTTCGAAAAAGCGACCCGTGCAGAGCTCCGGCGGACAGACAGGCTATTATACCTTTTTCAGGTGATTCTTGGGCATACCTGCCATTCAAGCAACCCGCATGCCCGAAGGAGCACGCAGGGGCGAATGAAGGAATGGTGAACATGACGAAGAGGGGCGCGTGTAAGCCGCTGTGTCTCCGTTTCACCTTCCTTCACCTTCCATCTAGACAGAGAAACAGAGAGGGACTACGAGGCCAAATCATACTCCGATAAGTAAGAATCCAGACGACAGGTGACCGAAAAGCGAAATGCTTTCATTCATGAATGGGATTTCTGGCCGACGCTGTATTGACGCATTGAAGAGAATTCTTGCATGCATGTCTACATGAGGCATCCGCATTTACGTTGCGAATCGACTCTTCACAGATGTTTTTCATTGGACATCGATATCTCGTAAGAGTGATCTCTGCTGCGGCTGCCAACTGAGGGTAAGCAATTGGGGCCTGCAACGCACCTCTCCGTCTCTTCACTTCTGTTTGAAGGACGAGAACGTGAATTCGATGGGATTTAACCAGGGGCTGTAGGGGGGAGGAGGGAATGACCCTTTTGTGCACTTGAGCATTGTCCAACACGAAAATGAATTCATTGACGGATCTGATGATGGTACTGAATTCATCCGAGAACTCAGCAAACGCAACACGTAATGAGACTGGACTCCATTGTCCGGTGGTCCAAAAGTCCATGAGACGGGATGACCCTCAACCCGATGAACCGAAATTTTCATTCAGTCTTGCATTAATGAGCAAGATGCTCTTCACATCTCTCTCTCTCTCTCGCAGTTGCGCCATCGCGAATGAATCGAGAACGGAATCGAAACTGGGATGTGCTTACAGACGTCAGACAAAAGACGAAACGGAAGCTCATTGACAGGCCAGAAAGTCGACAGTCGGAGCTGTTCTGCTCTCCCTCGGCTCATCGACTGGCCCGCGCGCTCTCCCTGTTTCCATCATCTTAGCGATTCCTTTGGGGGGAGCGGGTTGGCGTCTTTGCAGGAAGGCCTGAGAATCACAAAGAAAAAGGTATATTATATAGACGAATAGACGACCTTCGATTTAGGACTAGGCCCTCAACCAGCAGCTCATTAAGCTCTTCAAGCTTCAAGGGATTCCTGCAAAATTCCTTGCCATCAACATCTAATAGAGTAGCAGTGAGAAAAGGAACATCGTCCTCCTCTTTTGAAGTATTCATTTCTTCGCTGAGACAAGTATTCTTCGACAAGAAATACATTATCCGTCTGCATTTTACAGCGGTACGCTGATCATCGAAAGCCTCTCAGCAGAGATGGAAGTGTTTTCTAGACTGTCTTAAGGGACGACTGGTGAGAACGTAAAGCCTGATGATGATGATGAGCATTTTCATGCTTCGATCAAATATCGAAAAGCATATTCCATCTAAGCGCCGAAAATTCAACGAGGAAGTTTCCAAAAACATGCGGAATTTTCGGTCGTGTCAGATGTTGGCTGGATGAACATAGTCAAAACTAGCATAGTAAAAAAAAAAGCCCATGCAACTAGGACGCGCCTTCGACGTTCTATAATAAAGGGAAAAATCACTATGGAATTTAAAGCATTCGCTTTCGGAGCTCACCCCGAATGATGCGGTCAAACACCTTGATAAGGTTTGGCAATTCCTGCGCCTTCTACACCTTAAAAATACATTTATTTCAGAATATATTAATCGTGACGTCATATGACTTCCAGCATGAGAATCACCAAGTAAAAATTCAGTACGTTCCTATTGTGAATTTAATTCCTGCCTGTGGTCGTCACACTCTTCTTTGCATATATAACTCCAAAGATATATAGTAATAGACACGTAAGCTCATTATTTCATTGTTTTAACGCAATAATTCTTTGTTGACTATGTTGACTGTATGGGGAGTTTTGTCATTTTATTCATATCTACACGGTGACCCAAGAAAGGGCACTTTTTTCAATGTGCATTTTAGGTGTGATGCTTTCAAGGATTTTTGTCCCGGTTACATGTAATGGAAAGAAGAAAGACTCGGCTGCAAAATGCTCATTTCAGACTTGAAATATCTTAAAGGGTGACCTAGACAAAAATGATTGAATTTCAGTTACGGAAAAATCGGCGTTCCAGTTCTCTGAATATAAAATTCCTTTGTAAAATTCTGTCGAATCCTTGAACATCATTGCATGCCGTCTAACATTGGCTATGTGAAAACAATCTGAGCTTGCAGGCCTCTCAGGAGAAAGAATTCTAGCCATCCTGGTTGATCCGATAAGGATTGACAATAGACTGAGATACAAAAATAACATACGAGGGATTTCTCAAAAGTTCTGCCAGTAGCCCGCAAGTCGTCATCGGAGGCGGCCGCAAAGTGCTGGACCAGTTCGGGAAACTTATTTTTTATTTATTTAAAAAAGGTTTTTCACCTGGTTGGATCCATCGCATGAAAAAATGCATTGAAATCGGTGGGGAGTGTGTGGAAAAGGTGTGAAATAGTTGCCTGTGGCAATAAAGATCAGAATTTAATCATGGAACACTAGATTTTTTATTTCTTTGGGGCTACTGGCAGAACTTTGGAGAAATCCCTCGTATTTCTCGAAGTAATCTCCCTGTACGGTTTTCCGTATTCCACTTTGGGAGAAATATGCTTCTTGAATGCTAGTCCATCAAACTGCTATAGTTAAGACACCATTAGACTGAAAATGACATCTACGGAGAGCTTAGTGCAGGGATGTGCAACCCATGTGGCCCGTTGACCTGCTTCTTGCGGCCCAGTAATGCATAATGGGATAACAGATAAGTTTCTTTTTGCGGCCGAAAGCCCATCACAACTTTGGTCATCCCTTAGTACCAAGAGATAGACTGAGTCCTTTCACTTCCTTCTAATTTTTCCTTCATACTCTATGTCCCGAGGAAGGTTCTCAATGCCAAAGGCTATTTTTGGACGTGGGAATGTCCTAGAGGTGAGGAGGAGGTAAGGATCTTCGTCCAATCGATGCGACAATATGCCCTCATATGCCCTGAGGACAAAAAATGGGAGCCTTTTCCTTTGCATGTTGTGGCCCGCGTCAAGAGTCACACATTTCCATGCGGTTCACTGTCGATAAAGGTTGCACACCCCTGGCTTAGTGCATTGGTTGAAACGACGATAGGCGACATGGCGACAAATCAGGGTTGTACGGTGGGTGCTTCAGATATCAAAAGCGAGGAATAGGACGTTTTCTTATTGAAAAAGGCGAACTGAAAAGCCTTCGTTACGTCTGGAGCGGCAATCTCGCATTTTCCACTCTTCTAGTTCTCTCAGACTGCTACCCTCTGGCACCAGTTTTCCCAGGTGTGTAGGGTTTTCCTTTTTGATGCTGGATTCTGGACGACCCCTGGCGCTGTTGTTGCAGCACCCTTTGAAGTCGTGTTTTTGGGGTCAAACCACGTGGTAGCCACGCCAAAATTGGTACACATGTGTACCTTATTTTGCTTCTGTACATTTTTTCAGCGAACGTATTTTACGTCATACGTTTGTACCTCATAACGTACAACATATGTACCTCACTGTACGTTTCTGCTTTGCTGTGTACTTTTTCTTTCTTAACTCACAAAAAATATTCCTCACCCTGCCTTTTTTGTTTTGTTCTACAGGATTTTCAAATATGAACAGGTTTGTTGCTCATTGCTCATTTCCTTTATTTACGTCCTCCTATTTTGTTTTGAAGGACAAATCTACTCCTTATTTATTTGCAATGAAATGCAGATATTGTCCTGAGCATGCATTTTTTTTCATGCATCCAAATGGGGAACTGACAATTTAACAGTTTCCTTTCCTGCGAATCTGCGAGAACTAGAAAAGGAGCAAAATGTGGATTCTTTCGATTCGAAGTCGAACAATTTTTGATAAAAACGAGAGCGAGAGGGGATGTCGGCTCGGGATTGGCTCTCACGTTCGTTTTTTTCCATTACTTTATTCTTGGATTTGAAATTTTCCGAAGGTCATGAATGAAAGAGGTTTGTTGAAATTACCTGTAGAAAATAAATTTTCATGAGAGGGAGGTGTTGAATTGTTTCTCCATTATTGGTGAGAAAATAACGTATGATGTTCATCAAGCTAATAATTATGATTTTCGCCCTTCCACAATAATTTTTCAGTCTGAAGAATGCAGTCAGTTCGTTTTTTATGTTTCAAGGTTAAATTGTTATCCCTTAGCCTCAGTAGGAATATGAAGGTGGATCCGGAGATGGCTTGACGCTTGAAAACGGAGATGCGAATCCAGTGATGAATCCAGTGTTAGCTTAACTCTGGTAATACACTGTTTTCGGATTGAATTGGGACTCCCCTATTGTGGAGAACGGAGAAAACGCAAGCTTTCCAGATGATCCGCTAGATGTCAAGCTTGATGCTCTTCTATTCAAGCTAGAGAGCTGCTCTATAGCTCTTTGTGAAGGTCTTTTATCGTTCTTTTGGATTATACCATTCTGGTAAGTGTAATCTAAAACTAGCACGTGGTCATAAAATATATGCACTGAGATTTGAACTCACTTTGCAAAAATATATTCTCTGGGATTTCCATCAAATTTGGCTGACACATATCGGGAAACATGTGCAACACATGCTAAAAATCATTGTGATATAAATAACATCGTGAGATTTGGACTTCTTTTCCACTGAAACGTGAAAATTTTCTGATCTATGAACTCTTAACACCTAGGGGAATCGGGAAATCGGGGAATAGGGTAAAAGTCCAAATCTCACAAAGTTATTTATATCCCAATGATTTTTAGCGTTCGTGTTGTACCTGCTTACCGACATGTGTCAGCCAAATTTGATGGAAATCCCAGAGAAGGTATTTTTGCAAAGTTAGTTCAAAACTCAGTGCATATATTTTATGACCACGTGTTACAGTTTTAGATTACACTTACTAGAATGATATCCAAAAGAACGGAAAAGTCCTTCACAAAGAGCTATAGAGCATCTCTATAGCTTGAGTAGAAGAGAAGTTATTACGATATTGAGGAAGAGGGGGTGCCACTTGAAGACAAAAAAGACAACATTTTCATTATCCCTTATCTTCCGATCTAATTGACTGAATACAAATATATTTCGGATACCTCCTTTTCCCAATACTGCAAAGCATTGACTTAAATTTAATCAAAATTGGAAAGTCATGTTTTGTAGCGTGTTAATTTGATATGGAATGATGCAATGTTTTATCTAAGAAGGGACAATTTTTTACTTTTCAGTGACAAAACTGTTAATATCTGAAAAAGTTCTTAATATCCCAAGACGATTCCAGGCAGACCTGCTCTACCTATAGAGGCACGCCTGTAAGCCAAATTTAGTCAAAATAGAAAAAAGGGTATTTTTTAAAATGACGTCATAAGTTTGAGTTTCGATTTTATCGTTACGTTTTATTTCTTCAGATATTACTAATGAATCTAATGCTCTCGGGAAGGGCAGGAAGAGACCTTTCAGAAGAGCCATAAAGCATATCTCTACCTGGAAAAGAAGAGAAGTTATAAGCGTATTAAGGGACAGAGGTGCTAAAGGGTAACAAAGCAGACATTATTTTTAGAGCCTTTTATTTTTAGATCTAAGCGACTGAGGAGAAAAGTATTTAGGATTTCCCACTTTCTCAATTGTACAAAGCCTTGGTCCAAATTTCATGAAAATCAGGAGTACATGTTTCATAGCGTGTTGATTTGACGTGGAATGACTCATAATGGATTTCCCCAAGATGGTGAGGTGCATCTACATGAGCCTACTTCCTTGCATGCTAAATGGGGTGAAATGGGAAGCTTCTTCTGTTAAATATGTCTAAAACTTAATGAAAGGATATGTCTCTTAAAATAAATCATGGATGATTGACATGAAGCTAATGTACAGCAATTTTGTTCCTTGAATCATGTGCAGAGGTTTTCCTGTTTTCTCTGCATTTGGTGTAGAAATTAATCACGAAAGTTTGTTAGTATGTTCCCAAATCTGAGTTTTTTGTGCTATATTGAACTTAAACAGATGAAGTAAACCGCATGAGTCAATTTGCCTAGGTCCACCCACTTCCTTATGAGCTGAAGTGTCACAGGAAGTTTAAGATAAGCATGAAACGAAAGATATCTATGTTTTAGGACACAGAATCAATAAGGCCATTTTGGTCTTATGACCAAAATGACCTTATGGTCTCCACTTCCTTCCCAAGGCCCTCTACTTCAGTCTTGTCCAGCAGACGCTGGCCTTGGAGTGCGGTGATTCTGGCCGTGAGTGTCTCGAGCGAATCTCTCGTCAAAATATCAAAAATGGTCAGAGTCCCAAATATTCCGACACACTTCTTTCTGGAATTACAACCTAAGTTAATCGCTTGAACGATCCTGGCCAGCTCCCCAAGATAGGCGTGCAGTACGTGGTTGGTGACTGCCTGCTCCATGGAAGTACGTTTCCTTTCCTCCCGGATCAGATTGCTGATGGGTGACAGCTTTCCTGAGAACAGCCAGGGGTCCGACAACACCGTTGGCTGCCAGATCTGCATCCCATCGGATGCAAGCAAGTTTGTGTTGCCGCCATAGTACCTGGAAGAGAAGTAGTGCCTTTTAGTTTGAAATTTAAGCTCACAGTGAAAAGTAAAGTTCAGTGAAAAACAGTGTCAAGTCCTCTGCATTCTAAGAAAATCTATAAAAATTTATATGCTTTACCTTTTTATCCTTTTTACAAAGATGCAGCAGTTTTCAAACGTTTTAATGCTCACTCTCAAAACAATTGAACATCGCGCTCCAGCCCTTCGTCTAACGAGAGGGTGAGGACGGATGCTAGGAATAACGATTTTTCTCTTGAGCTTCCGCAACCCATTGGGGGACGAGCCTCAATGTTTGAATACTTCTGCCCCAGTGCAATATCAAGTAAGACATGCTGACTAATGAGATGCCGAGGAACCCATCTCACCGCATGGATGTGTCTGGATTTGCATCTAATTAAATAAATATTACAAACATGCCCCCAGGCAGCATGTTTATGTAAACAAGACATCAATTTTTTGCAAACAATAGCCTTGTTTGGACTAGAAGAAATTCCCGGGCCTAGATTTTCCCGGGATGTGTCATCTTTCATTACCTGCCTCATTAGATGTCTAACCCTTCTGGCCCAACAGCATTTTTAAGGCCCGGGAACACACCCTGAGGGAATGGGAGACCCTTTTCGCACCTCGTTTCAGTTTCTCAGGTCGGCTGTTTCACTGGATACTTGCTCTTCGATTTTTTGCATATTGATTTGAGAGCATGCTACTTTCGAATAGACCATGTTATTTCTATGATAGTGTATGGAAACACAATGAATTCTCTTCGACAGTATGATTTTATTTTTAGAGAATTTCATGTAAAAAAATAAGATATAGGTAAATAATGACCTTTCAGTTTTTTCTTTGTCCTGTATCTGCTTTTCAGGCGGGCGATAAGCCTTGTTGTTTCTCGCTGCCCAATCTAATATCGATTGAACATTGTGCTCCTTGAATAGTTTCAATAAAGCTTCAGTTTCGTGGTCAGCGAGTGCACGAGGACATGACGCGCGCACTCGCGCAGGACTAGTAGGAGGATAAAAGTTGGGTAGAGGAGGCACACTCTCTCGGGCCCGGGCCAAGTGGTTCGACTTGGTAAAAGCCCGAGCCGCTCCCAGGAATTTCCCTGGCTGAGTGCTTCGACTTGCCCCACCTTTTCTTTTTCCTGGGAAATTCCCGGGAATCTCTTCTAGTCGAAACAAGGCTAATGTCAATTTCTTGCGATTGTCATGGAAATATCACATCCATACAAAAATTACGTTTCTATATTTACATCACCAAAGTGGATGTGTATTTCATATAAACTAGACATGACTTCACCTGATATAAAGTACACTAGTCGAAAGCCTGTGCACACACGGGATGATTAGAGTGTGGATTTCGATTTTGTTCACTGGATGACGATTTATGGAAAAAATATTCTCTAATGGAAAGTAATCACAGTTGAACGCACTTAGTAATAGGCCCAGCCAAAGCCCAATGTCTTCTTTACCGCTGATCGTATTCGGAACCTGTCTCATTTGCCTAGCGTAGGTAGGAACGTTCGGCCTCGGTACTCGGAAGTTAAGAGGGGTCGACATCACTATGACTCTCACGCGCAATTCCCTTTCTCCTGCGATCATCGGCGCGAGGACATTATCCTGCTGTTCATATCATATTTATGCAAACATGCTGCTTGGGATGTAAACGTGAATGTCAATTTTGTGTAAAATGTTCGTCATGTTTATATATCTGCGTATCACAGAGGTGACACTTCTGCAAACATGTTGACAATATGTTGATGACGGTTTGCGTAAAATATATATAAAATGGACAAAAAAATTACAATTAATTTGATATGATATTAACGTAAGCTTGCTGCTTGGGCGTGTAAGATGTCTTGAAGTTGTCTTCGTATATACATAGATATAAGACATTTTGAAGACATCCTTCAAGACGTCTTGAGTGCCTGTAAATGTCTAATTCCGAAAATGACTTTTTGTATCACGTTCGTAATATTAATATATTGATAATGTTTGAAGGATGAAACCTTCCCTTTGTAGTGATACGGATGGCATGGAGAGGAAGAACCGAATCTCCTGTGTTCGGTGGTATAGTGATACCACGCTTGACCGACAATCTGGAGGCCCAGATCTGCATTACCATTTGAATCATGTTTCCTCCAGAATTGCCGAGTTTCTTTTTTTCATGTTCATGGGAATACATGGAGAAATTTTAGTGACTTTTTCTATATTGTTTATGGAGGAAAATTCAGATAAAATTCAGTAAGTTACTTACTTCATTAGCATTTGAAAATGACTCATTACCTCAGCAACTTAGGCTCCATTAGAGGAAATCTTATACGTTCGAGTAATTGAGCCAGATGACCTGCGCAAATTTATGATAAATGTTCGCTGCCGCACTACTACGCCAGCATGGGGCTTACATTGTCAGCTCACTGGGATGTTCGCACAAATGCTTTCCATCTCGCAGCCAACTCGGTGTACTGCCCAAGATTCTCACCTTGAGTGTGTCTCATTGGATCTCAACTTTGGACTTCCTCATCCCGGCAGGCTGCGTAGTACTTCTGGAGTACTCAACATGTGGGAACAAGTGTGGCAACCCCGTGTTCGATCCGTGATTGTAGTTTGTGGTTACTCGATATTAGACACATATTCCAAGTATTCCACATTCCACCGAGAAGGGGAGAACATTTCTGATGGAAGCTAGTCTTCACTAGTGGATTGAGAAACCCATTCTGACAAATGAAATGCCGATAAGAGTGACACTTCCAAAGTCAATACCTTTCGAATTCAAAGGGTACTGGAAATATTGTACCCAAACAATAGCAATAATTGAGGGATAGGAAATATGTTTTGTAGAGGATCTGAAGCGCATTTGGCACCCGAACGGGGTCCAGTTGCATAGCCCGAGAATTATTCCCCCACCCCATTTCCACCCGAATTCCGTATTCTAGGAAGCCCCAAGCAAATAATACAAAAATTGCTTGGAAGAGACGTGACATATTTCCCGTCTCTTGTAATGGCGATTCGGCGATTGATGCGACAGGCGTGTCGGCACACGGCTGCGCACCTTCGAACGCAAAGCAACATGCTTGCTAATACATGTTAGCAGCATGTATTCGCAGGTAAAGAGATAACGCAAGGCTTAGGTTTCGAGGTGAGTCCGGCCAGATTCCGAACACCAACATGCTCTCATTTTTCCTTTGTGCATGGCGTTTCCCCCAATGCACAAGCGTGTGGAAGCATTCCGACACATATGCATTCCTTTCGACCCCAAATGAGCAAGCATGCAAATATATGACATGCAAGAAGCGCCGAGTGGAATGGCTTCACGGCCCAAATGCTGAAACCTCTTTCAGCTAACGGTCCTTAAGAAATCCACGGATTCCCAAAGTCGGAAAACCTGCTCTTTGGCTAGAAGGACCTTTCGTCTCGCCTAAATGAGGTTTCGGCATTCGGGACATTTTAAAGGGGCCATTTTAACACAGGGTTCTGCATTACGCGAAGTTGGGGTTAAGTTTCGCAGATCTCACTCAGACTACGCCACGTATAGAATTACTTCATACCTGGCGTGTTTTGTGGTCATCTCTTCAAACTTCTTGTCGATTTTTACGATTGAGTCCTTGTAGCCAATCTTGATGGTAAGGTCCGAGTAGGACGTCTGTGCCTCTGCTTTGATCTGCTCATCGGTTTTCTGATCGAAATACTCGGATTTAGTCTCCATTATCAGCTTGATGACGCCTCCAAATTTTCCGTTTTGGAAATAGTGCGTGCCGAAAGTTGCGATGAATTTCTCATAAGGACCAGGATCATCGGTGAAGTTTGCCGGCAGCAGTTTGTCGACGAACGATTTGGCAGATTTGCCAAGATTCAATTCCTCCTCTAAGGATAAGTCGGCCTGCACGGCAGAATCGAAGGAAGACACCTCCTCGATGTAGCGTGACGTGTTCATGATGGTGTTCTGCATGTGCTGATAAGAGGAGCTAGATGAGAATCCGAACGTCTCGAGGGTCAGCTCAGCGCCCGCTTCGACGGCCATGGAACGCTTCACGTCCCGGTGGGATTTGAAGATCTGCACTCCGGATAAGACTGAACCACCCGGAATGCGCGTCACGCTCGATACCTGTTCCGGTATGTCGTAGTTTTTCTGCAAAAAATTATTTGAATTGCATGAAGTCATGAGATCCAAACAAAAAGACAGTGTAGACCAATTCAGGACTTGAAGCATCGGAGCCAAGTTTTTACTGCTCGGTGATCCTTTTAGGCAGGGTGCCCAACCTGCGGCCCGCGGGCCGGATCCGACCCACGGTGACAGTTCATCTGGCTCGCGGCGCTTCGCGAAATTTATTGTAAATGTAATATAAATATTAAAACAATAGGTATTGCGGCTCGCGGGAGGTTCCTTCAGGGGCAATGCGGCCCAGTTGGGCAAAAAGGTTGGCCACTCCTGCTTTTAGTGAAAGTTCTCTACGAGCAAAGTTTCGACTTTCGTCAAAATCAGATCAAGCGTCATGATATTCGTCTCGAGTATCAATCTTTGCAGGCAGATATGTTGATTTCTATAAGTTTCTCTGAAGTCTAAGTCATAAGTCGAGCATGGGTCTTTGTTTAAGCTATGACCTGTGAGTCTTGGTCACCGACCTATTGATTGCTATGAAATTCTTTTGATTTTGGACAAGAGCAAACAGGACTGCTGGATTGTAAGACTTTTGAGAAGCAAAATAAATTTTAAAAATGAGCAACAGTAAAAAGGAGATGTAGGGAACAATGTTAGAATACGTAGAAATCTCCTCCTATTCGACAAAAACCATTCGGGCACGAAAAAAAGCAAAAAG
This sequence comes from Darwinula stevensoni, assembly GCA_905338385.1. Classification (NCBI taxonomy): domain Eukaryota; kingdom Metazoa; phylum Arthropoda; class Ostracoda; order Podocopida; family Darwinulidae; genus Darwinula; species Darwinula stevensoni. The sequence goes on along the minus strand of CAJPEV010000333.1, from coordinate 22,263 downwards.
GGGCTCTGAGTGCTATAAATTTATTAATCCCTTTTGCCTCAATTGTCAGACATTTGCCCGGTTTTTCAAGGATTCGTCCAGATATGGGATTGTACAGTTGCTTCATTTTCTACTCATTGTAATTGGAGAAAACTTACTCAGCATTTCATAAAATTTCCCGATGGAATGCTGCAATTGCCCTATTTGGAGCGGCAGTGGTAACATGTTATGAGATTCGTTTGAAGGGGGTGGGATTCTATATTTATTGCATTCTTTTCGTTAGCTGATTTCTATATTCTGTGAAGTGTAATTTTCAGGTTGATACAACCTCACCTCACAATGAATGAACTGGAAAAAGTTTCCATTATTAAGATTGGCTGAGATAGTTTCCTGACTGCTTCGCAGTCCACTTTTCCATTTATGATGGAAAGGCCATGAAGGACATAGGATTCGCTCCATTTCTGACTGACCTCGTTGATGGAAACCGTGGCTCCCTTGTCGCAGGTGAAGTCAACGATGGGTTTTCTGAAGCCATCGTCTTTGGAGAAGTCCAGGGGAAACAAGTCCAACTTTGTAACGTCAACTCCTCGAATCATCTTGCTCAATCCTGGGGGTGGATCATTGCAAGGCTTTGCAGGCAGTGGCGTGGGGCTGAGGTCCGGCGCCGGTACGAAATGGCATACCATCCTGAAATGAAATACTATATAAAATACCGAATGAAACGAAATACCAAAACGGAAGCAACCATGCTCCCGAAAGTGCTTGTTAGCAAGGATTTGCAGGCAAATTCTTGCCGCGTGTACCAGGGCCTTAAGACACATGATCATTGGCAGCAGTTACCATAACAACAACTTCCGAAGCAGAAAATGCCTCGTACTCTCATTGTTGGTTGTGATCGCTTCGCCGAGGAAGGCATTCGGAACAATGCTATTCTTATTGCCGAAATTAGGCCCTATGACGCCAAAACGGCAGAACTCTTTGAACTCTTGACCAAATAGTTATCCCCACCAGGTTATAAGCTTTTGAATGACACCTATAATATTAAAACGAGACACACCGAACGAATTTGGAAATCTCTGGAATCAGTTGAAAAAAGGGAGGATGATTCCCGTCATCAGACTCCCAATTTCCCTTTTGTTACGATATCCAGAGAGTTCCGTCTCGTAGCATTCTAAAGCGACACAACATTCAAATTTCAAGCAGACGTGCTTTCTATCAATTATAAGGGGATGCGTTCCGTCTTTAGGGAAACCCCAATCGCCTGTAAGCAAATGTTCAGCGAGTTCCGCTTCGTAGCCTTTAAGCAAGACCCGTCGTTCTAATTTAAGAACGCCCGGGCGAATGGGGGAAGATTTTGAGCTTGACCGGGATGCGGATCGGCTCGATAGGGCCGATCTGACCCGTGCATCGCGAGTGTAACGACGTTGACGATCGACTTTCCGGGTGGGTGCGGGCGAATGCGTTATCTGATACCTCAGAGGACAAAGCGGCCTTTGGACGGAACCGATCGGCAATCGAGTTTCAGGTCAAGTGTGGGTCATGATGTGCGAGCACACAGTCCGGAAGGCGTTCGGTATAATGCTGTTCTTATTGCCGAGATTTCGCCATATTGCATGAAAATGGGACAATTTTTTGGACTTTCGATCCAAGAAGTATCGCCTTCGGCGTTCGATTGAAATCTCACTGATGAAAATCCGTTCATCCGACTAGGAGGAGTTTCCCCGGAATGACGCCCTGACAGACAGATTATCCTCTTATGTATCATGCATATGTACAGTATATGGATGAAAGATGGCTTGGCATCGAATTCACACAGCCCATAGGCCTACCTAAGAAAGAGGTTTTTCGGGGAATAGGTAAATTTTGAATGAGTTTCAGGTTTCCGGATATAACTGTCTTGCACAGTTTTCCATGCCAAAGGTACGCTTCGACACCCTGTCTTCTTCGACGACATGCACATTATTCTGTACGGTTCCCCTCGAAAATGCGTTTCTGCGCAGTACTGCGAAGGTATCTCCGTCCCCCCTTGGGACAAATGCGTCATCATAGACCTGGCGTTCTCTAGCTTAGAGGTCTAAACAGGCTGCGGGCCGTCCGTGTCAGTTCAACGCGAATCACGGCTCATAGCAGCAAAGTTCTATCGACGATTGCGTTGGGGGTCGGGTGCGGGCCACGATTCGAATCAAGTTTCAACTCGGAAAAATCTATCTGTGCAGGACTCCGACGCGCAGAAGGACAGGAGAACCCGTAGAGACCATGTTCGCCAGTTCATCCTTCTCGGAGGAGTTTCTCGGAACGACACACAGATTAGCCATCTTATGCATATGGATGGATGGATGGATGGATGGATGGATGTCCATAGAAAGAACTACCGCATGCGGAGAAACACAAATGCGCACGTCGTTCTGGACGAGGTTGCCGGATATCGTGCTGGAGTCACTCGGATTCATGACTGCTACGGCTTTCCCATCGTTCGCATCGAAGGCCGCTCCCTCCCCGGCAGAGGAGAAATCAAAGAAAATCCAGCCCCCCACTTAACTTCCCCCTCGACGAGATCTTGACCACGCCACTGAATAATGGGTGAAGGGGATTGTCAACGGCGGCTCGTGAATTCAAGACTTCGGGGGGAGGGGGAGGCTGCAGGGCTAGGGCCACTAGGCGCATAATACCGAGTAGAGCAAGAATTATTCAAAAGTTTATATCTCGTAAAACGCACCACGCAATTCATATCATACAGTGAATATTTTATGACTTAAAATTAATTTAAAATTTTAATTAAGAAGTTTATTAATTTGCAATAAAGCACTCACCGCATTACATGGCACCGAGAGTATTGAAGTAATTCGATTAGTCGACAGTTTGAAGATGAAGTCAATTCGCCAGTTTTTATTTGTGAATAATCTATCAATGATTCTTTGCTTAATATGGAGAATCTCCGAGATTGGCTCATCTTCGGCCGAAAATGAGCTACCTTCCCCGGCTATGACCCGACGATAAACCAACAAAAAATTTTGACTGGATAGGATTCTCTTTGCTATGACGACGTCTAGCGCCGCTAATCGTTCCGGTGATCGTGAGATAAACACAGGGATTCCTGATAAACTTGAAAAAAGCACACACGCTTTCGTGCTTTGCGACGCAGCTCTTTTCATGACCAAATTAAGTTGGCGGGCGTAGCAGTGAATATACCCAGCATTAGGGAATTCCAGTCGCACGAACGCCTCCCGTTGCGCCGTTCATGACAGTCGCTCCATGGTAACTTGGCGCGATCAATTCGTGGTGTTCGCGGGGCAACAGAATTTACAGCTCCTTCAAATCGCAAAACTATTGCGCGTTGTTGTATCTCAGCGTTTTCAGTCGTCTCATCAGTCATAACGGCAGCAAATTGCGCCCGTCCACATTCTAGAATCGACCAATCACATCGCTTGCAGGTTGCTGTGTGCCCCCGGAGTCGCATCTGCGACGGTGGAGCAACGAAAATTGCCTCGTGTGCGGCGAGCTTAATTCTCAGGTTTAATCCTCTCCCCAGGCTGTGAGGGAGGAGGGAGAAGCAGCAAAAAATAAACAAAAGGATTTTCTCCCGAACGGGTTTCTTGCCTTTCGCCTATTCAACAAATCCATAGGTCCCACAATAATTTTTCCCCACTTCACACACTGATTTCGAATAACCATGAGAAAATCGTAATCGGGAGTGAAAGTGTCGTTCGAGATAACCAGATATTCGAGATAAGCGAATTTGAGTTAAACGGAATATATGACATGGTGTCTTACTACGGGGTTCGGCCGGGATCAAGCACTGAAGTCCGAGGTAAGCGGAATTTCGACTTATCAGGATTCGAGTTCATGAATTTTTACTGTATGAGTATTTTCATACAAAAGGCGCTTCGAGGCTTTCGGACTACATTCGCTGGAGTTAATGTGGAGGGATCTTTTCAAGCATTTAGCGCCATCAGGTGTTCGATAACTTGAGGCGTAGAACGTTTTTCCAACTCGATAACAGCAGAACGATGGGGATCTAGTTAAAATTGCGTCAACCTCAAGTGAGACCCGGGATAAACGACGAAACGGAAGCTAAGCATCTATAGAAGTTAACACTATTCTGTATGTGACCCTTGTGAAGTCAACGATGCGATAGATATACGAGTACGCTCAAGAAATCTGGGATGCCACAAGTATGGCATTAGTAAATAACCTCGAAAAGTCCAGAAACGAGCCACTGGACTTAACCGAGTGATGACAGTTTCTTTGTAAACTGATTCGTTAATAAGGACTAGAATGACTGCAGTTGCAGATGAGACGATTCCACGCTAACTTTGGTACTATCAAGGATCCTTCGAGGCTCATTTTTATTTCTCTGTTGAAGGTTCCATGCAGGAAAAATTGCACAAGGCCAACTTAGTATATGCAGGGAAACAGAGGTGCTACTCAATCCTGTAACGAAGAAGTTGACTCACTGAGAAACGTTGAGGAGCTCCTTCATGAGGTGTCGGTTCGTGAGAATCTCCTGATGGAGGTAGAAAAGGTACAAAATTCCGATATACGAGTATTTCTCGCGCATCTTGTTTCTTTCTTCTCCGAGTCGATTAACACAGTCCCCTGCGATAGCCATCGTACTCTGCATCGTTTCTATCGCCGTTTTCAGCTGCTGCAGATCGAGAGACCAATCAATTAATGTGATAATACGGTCTGTGGTGATTCATCGTAAAACGTACTTCCTTGAGGCTTTCTACAGTGACAGGTTGTTCTACTTCTGGACCTGGTTGCTGGAGTCTCCAAGTTTCTTCTTCGCGAGATTCCGTACCATTAGGTGCCCCTTCCACTCCCATGTGCTTCAAAAGAGCAAAAGAGGAAAAAAGAGTTCCACGTAGCACATCCTTCAAAAATCGGATAGAGAAGCACGAAAAGAGACGGCTGATAGGACGACTAACCAGAGAAAGCGAGAAGCAGAGAAGGATGGCCAGAGGAGATTTCATGCTGATTTCCATGTGGTACACTGGGACTCGGATGGAACAGCCAACACCAGAGTCGTGATGCTACATGTCTGGCAGAAGAGAAACGCTGGCCCAGAGGCATATACAGGTAGTCCTTGGCTTACGACGCACGACACTAACGACGTGCCTGACTCGATCACTCAGAATTGTTACGACGCCTTTTTGATCGTGGAAAACTGTTGTTTTGCTTGCATTTAACTGTGTTTCGACTTACGACGCGACTTTCAGGAAGCAATTGTGTCGTAAGTGCGAGGACTGCCTGTATACAAACCCTCCTCGAGAGAGGAACTCATTCTGATTGTCATCTGGTGTACTGGAGATGAGAGTGAATTCAATACTGGATTTCGTCAAAATCGAATTCCCGGGGGAAGGAATGCACCAATTACTAATACAAATAGGAGAAAATAATATTATCTGTTACTAGAAGCGAGAGTGGAACCTGAGAATATCGAGCCAAAAGAACTCGAAGCGCCAACCTGCAATGAACAAGCTCGATATACAAAGTTTGGTACATTTATGAAATACTGCCACGTCAAGCAACTCATCTTGCCATGAACTTATTATGGGTCAGTTTTCTTCCTTGCTCCTTCCATGTACGACGCCTACAACTGCTTTTTTGGTATTGCCCTTAGAGGCTACAGGATGAAACCTCAGCACTCACCGCATTTCCTTGTTCGGAAGGGGCATATTGCCAAGGAGGAAAGGAGAATCCGGATGCGTCATCCGGGTAACTTCTTCCTGGACTCATTGTCAACCGTGGCGTGCTGAGAGTTTTTGCCCCAGGGGCCGCTTCAACCCAATGATCACTCGTCGTTGCTCTTACGGCACAGAATGCGCCATATCTGTTGATATCGATCTTAGAATTTAATAAAGCTCGAAGATGTCCTCCAAAGACTTGGTACAACTTTAGCCTACTATTGAAGGTGAATTCTTCCTAACAGTTTTCAAGGGCTTCGGAGTCGTGCGGATGTAAGCCTATGCACATGTCTGAGTCGTGTCCTTAGGCATATTGGCAGAACTCCACTCCGATGGTGATACATACGTCTGCTAACGTCCTCCTCGACTCCGAGGAATAACACTTTTGGAGGAATTCGCTTCCTGTGTGAATAGGCATAAAAGGAAGAGACCCAAGTGCTTCCTTGACCGAAGGATGTGGGGAAATTAATGACAACCTTTGACAATCTGAACCTCGTACCATCCGTCTGATAGCTGCACATTCAAGCTCTAAGGCTGGGGCCTTGTATAAATGGAGTAAAGGAAAACTTGCCGAGATTGAATTATTTTTTGCTTCGAGAACCCTCAGAGAATGGTTTCCAAGTCCTTTCTGCGATAACGTAGGCGTGATTCCTCGATGTCGCGTTGGAGAATGTCCACATGCCTACAGCTCCTGCGTATTCTCGCCTACCACTGAAGACGAACAGGAAATAGTCATGCACAGCTCCCCAACGCCGCGCACTTGAACCTATGGGCATGAGCACGCTCCATTACGCCTCCCGAAGGCAATTTTCCACTGGAGTCTATAGGCACTTCTTTTTTCAAGGCGCCTTTTCGAGCGTAGTTAGTATTCCACTGGCACATGTATACTCTCCCCTTCGAATACTGACACGAAAATAACATCTCTAAGTTTGTCCTTTTAGAAGTCATTCAAGAAAGAAAATTTTCATCAATTTTTCAAGCATCCTGTAGCTCCGCCCATCTCCTTGGTTTCATGTCACGATAAAGAATCCCATCAACCTTTACGCCGCGGACATCCATGGTTTAACATTTCCCTAGGAATTCCATTCATTATGGGAGTTTGGAAACCGATGCACTGTTTCGTTTTGGCTCGTGAGCCAAGGGGGACGAGTGAAAGGATGGGGAAGGGGGAAGGTGCTGAGGAAACGTTCCCCAAGGGCGAAATCTAAAAACCTTTCTCGGGGGCGCAAGCAGCGGCGGCTGGTCGGGGGAGGCAAGGGGGCCGAGCGAAATTCCGTCAAGGAATAATCTCTCACAACTTGGAAATGTCTATTAAGATATCAAATAACTGAGAGGTAGCTTCACGCCCCCATCATCCCCATGCTCCATCACGTAATGCAGATGCAAGTTACACGATCTTCTCCATTCCCCTTACACAGTTCTGTACATTGTCTTCTGTTAGAAATGCATTATTGACAAATTATCTGTATAAGTCATTCCTATGTTCTTGTTAATCCTTTTTATGTTTGATATCCCCCCCCCCCCCCCGTCCACCAAACAACTGAACTATCGGTTGAGCCCCTGCACAGCCCGGTAAAGTGAACAATAAATCATTCATTCACTGATTGACGAGGGCGAGGAGGCCCGCCCCCCCATCTGCATCGTGCCTGATTAAGTACATGCCAGCCAGCGAAAGCATGTCCTCAAGGCTCGTTTGCCTCGAGTAGAGGGCGAGGAGGTCTCGGATATTCGCATTCAAAAAATAGATCTACGCAGTCGTTAATGGTTAATGATGGAAAGTCAAAAAATACATTCTGCGTAATCAAGAGAGTCGCTAGGTGAGCTAGATGCGATTTTGTTTTTAAAAATGTTAAAACTCTTTAGGGAGAAGGTCGTGGGACCGATGCTTCTCTCCTCGGACCGGATTCGGCTCTACTATCCCTCAAGGGTTTCATAAAGCATCAGTTCCCGTTCTGCTTTTCTTTCAATTTACACTGTGAACGAGGAACGTTCTCCTTCCTCTTTCTCTTCCTAACGGCCACTTTAACCTGTCGAAGAATGCGACTCACCAGGCAGCGAGACCTGACCTGACCTGACCTGACCTGACCTGACCTATCGTGCTTGAAGCTCCCATCAGCGACAACGCCGCATCTTGTAGAATGGGAATATGAGGCGATCGTTGCAAAATGCGAGACTAGTGTCGTAACATGAATTATTTAACTTCCATTTTGACCCTGTGTTGCGCTTCGATGATTCGACGAATCTCGTGACACGAAGAACGCAGGCACAAGGACGTACGATTTCCAACCCCCCTTGCTCGCTTAACGTGCCCGAAAAGAGTCATTCGATAGAGTGGACGATATGGAAACTACATTGCACGCGTTCCAACCCAACGATGATCCGCTGCATATCGCAGCGTCGGGCGATCGGGAATGGGTAATATGCTGTCCGGCGTATTCATTGAATTAAATTAGAAAGATATTTAATGAAAGCCCATAAACGCTGGCGAAAAAATAGCAAATCCGTAATTCGTTTTCACTTAGGCATTTTTCGCGGAAGAAGACGGACACTCGGACGAACGGGATTTACTTTGAATCGCCAGCGTCGCACCTGAAAAAAAAAACATCAGAATGACTGGAAGCCCACGAGCCATTTTGCGCCGATTGATGTGCGACAGAATTCTGTCCCACATCAATCGGCGCGACTCCCTCGTGGTATGACACAACCCAAGGATCGCGAACCGACAACTAAATGTCAAGTGATGTTTTTCTTTGCGATTTTAGAGCACAAAAGTGGCCTGTTCGGCTTGGGGTCCTGAATGGCACGATCGTGATTTTTGGGGTCGAGCGTTAAAAAGGTTGGAAAGCCCTGTACTAGACTGATCAAAAAGGAACGGAACTTTCGCTGCAGCAAATGTACCTACGTGCAGCAGGTATTTGCTGCAGATAACGATATCTGTGCGTACATCTTTTGCAAAAGCTCGAGAGTCTCGGTGGACGATTTTCAGAGCGTCATCTCTGCCCTCTGCTCCAGCGCTGGCATTCCAGTAAAATCCACCAAAAGTTACCGACCGTGGCAAATTCTTTTCATCACCGACAGAGTTCCTTAAATGAAAGACCGCTGACATTTTTACCACGAGTCGCAGAGTGAACACAGTCGACGCCTACAGAGTGGCCGACAATTTCCACGACTGTTAGCTGCAGCGAAAGTCCCGTTCCTTTTCGATCGGTCTAGTATAGTTCGCGTACCTGTATACGTTTGGAACTCGAACCGGGAAGTGGGTTTCCCACCGTCGGTCGCATGCACGCGATCGACCCAGCCGTCAAGAAGGACTCACGAGCGTCGGACACCACCCTGCACGGCATCCATCGGCTACGAAAAGGCACAATGTCATCGGTAGTGCGTAAATACGCCTAAAGAAAGCGACAGGTCTCCACGATTTCATATCTCCCGCCAGAGCCATCTTAGCGAAGAGATCTCGGGTCATGGTTATCACGCCGACCGTAGTCGGAAGGGGTAGATTTCTTCCTACCTCATTTGTTTGTGGCTTACTGGACTGCGAGTGACACGGCATTAACGGCTTCTCCGTGACGAGTGCAGATGTCGCCCCCAGGACGAGTCACAGCTGCGCCCGATGTTTTGAACGCGAGATCATTTCAGACCCGGAACTCATCTACTATTCCATACAGGTACAAGTGAAAGCTATTTTTGGCATACTGACCTCATCGTTTTCGTCGTCATCTGTTCAAATCCCTAGTCCATCTGCAGAGTGGAATCGGATTGGCTGCTCTTGGAAGAGAGAATTTTCAGAAAGGCTGCTCGTACCTTGGTCTTCACCTCTTCTGTTTTGCTCTGAAAGTCTGAATGAGACTCCAGCAGGAGCGCGATTAATCCTCCGAATTTTGCGGTCTTGAAGTAATGCGTACAGAAATTAGTCATGAATGCCTCGTCGGGACCTTGATCTTCGGCAAAACTTTTCGACAGCCAGCTATCGATAAATATTGCTGTCGACTTGCTCAGCTGCAGGACCCAATTAGGCAAAAGGTCCGCTCGCATCGCCGAATCGAAGGAATAAGCGTCGAAGTAGCGCGACTTGTTGACGATGGCAAGCTGCATGCGCATGTGGCTTGCAGAGAACGCGAACTCGGATAAAGTGAAACGAGGACCCACTTGAAGGGCCATGGAATGCTTCATCTCCTCCCAAACAGCATGTTTATGTTAATTTTACGTAAAATGAATGTAAATTTTTTGTCCATTTTATGTCATTTTTACGCAAACCATTGTCAAGATAATGTCGACATGTTTTTAGAAATGTCACCTCTGTGAAACGTAAACAGTGATATAATATTAACGTAAATTTTACGTAAAAGTGACATTCCGTTTGCATTCCAAACAGCATGTTTACATTCATTTTACGTCAAATTTGTTAATTTCCCCTTGGCTATCATGCGAATTTAACGAGCCAATCAGTTCCATTAAAGAGAATTGACTCACTGTATTCCCCATTATCTTGCATACTTTAGAACTATAGGGTGGTTGGACGAGTACACGAATACTCATCCTCACCAGCACTCAAAAGTACCAAAGTGACCTACTGCTTCCGCCTCCCGCACCAGAACCTCGGGAGAAGTAGATGTTCAAAGAAGCTCTCTTCTTCTTAGGATAGAGAAGATGTAGTATTGGTGAAGCTGAGATTCTACACTTCCCTAATCCTGTGCACTGCTGTAATAACAAGCTTAACTTCAGCATTTAATGATTCCCTGAGTCATATATTATTAAAAATATATATAATAATGTCATGTTTTCCATATATATATTCATGAATTGCATAATAAAAAGTGGAAGGATGGTAAGAAAACATGATACTATATCAGGAAAGCCAGTATTTAATAGTATTTGCAGGATGCAGAGAACAAGGGTTCCATCTAGTGAGGAATCTTGGTACTGCAACTACAGGATGGTCAGCTAAAATTTCTATGGATGGTGTGGTGCTAATTTTGCACAAACTTGACATCATGTACTTCGCGTCAGATGGAGTGATGTCTAGTTGATGTAAAATACACGTACACTTTGGTGACGATATGCAACGCCAGAAAACATTTAAAATGAATTTAAGTTTCCAGGAATATGGCCGTTCGATGCCAACGTTTCATAACAAATTAGTTACGAAGATGTTTAGGAACGTAAATTTTACGTAAACGTGATGTCATTTTCATGGCAATCGCAATAAATTTACATTGTTTGCAAAAAAATTGATATATTGTTTACGTAAACATGCTGCTTGGGCTGATAGGATTTGAAGATCCCCACACTGGGTAAGAACCAACCTCCTGGGATGCGTTTCGCCTCCCAAATCTAGTCTGACAGCTGGTGCTCGGGCTGAGGGGAACGACAACGACTTACCACCGACGTGGCGATTGAGACCTCAGCAGAGGTGAAAGGAGGCCTCATCGAAGTAAGGGAGGATGTCCATGCATTGTTTCATGCGTCCCTCGACGTATCTCCAAAGCAGAACTTCAGACTGCAGTCTGAGCAAAGTAATTTTAAATGAATATGTCGAAATGGTCTCGGTGCCCCACCCTTGGGGCCCGATGGAAAATTTCTTTTTAACATCTGATTCAATTTCATTTAACGTGGCATCGTCTCTTTAGTCCTTCGGACGACAAGCTCGTCATCGGAAAGGTTAAAACGTACTGATTTCTGATCGGACATCTTCGTAACTAATTTGTTATGAAACGTTGGCATCGAACGGCCATATTCCTGGAAACTTAAATTCATTTTAAATGTTTTCTGGCGTTGCATATCGTCACCATCCGCTGTCATATTTTCTAATGATTTCGTAAAGAGTAACTATCCATCCTGGAATTCTCATAATCAATAGGCTTTGTTAGCTCCTATTACCTTTCGTGAACCCCTTCCCGCCGCAAAATTCAACCTCCTTGTATTCCTCTCTGACAGTGGCGTAGGCAGGAAATCGCCAAGGGGGGGGGGGGGTGATGCCAGGTAGACACCCCAACCCTATGTCTAACTCCTCTATCGGAAGTTACCTTTTCGAAGAAATGGTGGTTTGGCATCTTGGGTCTGTGGACGGACATCGAACTTTCCTCGTGGGGGTATAGCTAAAATAGGAATACCCACGGAAGATTGAAATATGCCTGTCAGTGTCACTGACCGGGAAGTCCAAAGGGGGGGTCTAACCCCTAAACCCCCCCCTTCCCTACGCCACTGCTCTCTGAGAGCATCAACAGGAACGAAATTTGGCATACTTCTTCCTCTCTCAACACAGAATAGCTCCAGCAAATTTGAAGCTCCATCTCCCCAGGGTTGTGGAGAACGCTGAATCTCGTTTTTGGAGGATGTCAATGTTTCCATGTTTCCATGTTTCCATGTTTCCGTGTTTTTTTTTTTCTCCTCCCCCTGGGTAACCACTCCTGGGGGGGGGTTTCGGAGGAAAGAGACTAACCATAAGAAAGATATTGACTCATAGATGACGAAAAGTGGCTTTTTTGTTGTTGCGATGCTCCATTTCGCCATTAAAAAAAAAATGAAAATGGCTTAGAGTGCTTGCTCTGGTACCGTCTCCCAGTGTTGCCGGATACCGTGCCGAAATTATGCCAGATCCAAGACTGTTTCAACCTTCGTATTGGCGTCTGGATCTACTATATTTAATGTATGAGACATTTTTATGCTGATTTCATGGGATGAGTTGAGAATGAAGCTGTGGTTCGCAGTTATTGATCGATGTGGGGGGGATATGCAGATATGTTATCCGGACATCCCTGAATTAACAGGATGGCGCGTACAATGCATTGCATGCTTCTTGAGGGCATTCTCTCCTCAGATCTATTCGAGAATGTTCGAGGAACTCCTGATAGGCCTGACGTTCCACGTCCCACTGAAATGGTTCAAGAAACGCGAAACAGGCCTCCAATCGGTCTAACAGTGACACGTCCACTCTGAAACGTTCATGGACGTATGAATATGCCTGCGATTGGCCTAACGTTACACGTCCTTAACCAGATGTCTCGAAGATCACGATTCACCCTTATAGGCCTAATTGGCGCTGTAAGTCGAGAATTGAGTTTGTTTTGAAAGGGAAAAGGTATCGCCTTTTGATATCACTAACTATCTTGAATCTTGAATCTAGGCCTTGGCGTGACCTGAAGGCAGTCTGTTGGTTAGGCCTAGGCCGAACGTTAGTGAGTCCCGGAGAGGGGGGGGGGGGGGGGGGGGGNTAAACTTCGCATATTGCCTTCCTTCCAAAGGCTCATCCAGAGATAATTTACTTCGGGTAGAGAGGGAAGGGTGTATGTGTGTGGGGAGGGTGCGGGGGGGGGGAGGGGGAGGGGGGGGGGAGGTTGAAGAAAGGGAAAGCGATTGAAAATTGGTTTTCGCATTACTTCATACGAGAATTTCCCGCAGCTTTCACTTCGGAACGAAAAAAATTTCTGTTCCGAAGCCCCGTTCCTGATGGGGCCCCACTCTGCTCTTTTCTACGATTCCACGCATGGCAAGAAAACAAAGGATCATAACGAAATGTGCACCACATTATAATTTACCCAAATTACAGGGCTACAAAAAAATCTAGCCATGAAGAAACCGTCTTTCTTTACGTCCTTCTAAATAAATATTGTTTTAAAGACCCCTCCCCCCAACAAAATTCCAGTTTTCTTTACCTTTTAAAACATACGGAAATAAAAAGAAGAAATGATTCATGATAGCTTTAATGAACATGCATGAGGATGCATGCATGTGAATATCATAGCATAATTTTTTATTTTCGAGGTACTGCCGGGCTCATCTCGTCTCCCGTGATCCATGGTGCCCCCATCCTCCATCCTCCCTTGCAGGAAATTGGCCGCAGGTATGTACCATCATTGATGTTCCTCCATTTCATATTCTGCCTTCGCCTAGAGCGCTCAAGCCTCTGGCTCGAAACACTGCTGTAGCAGAACGATATGTAATATGCTAAAAAAAGAAAAGATAACCTCCAAATCTCCCGAAATTGACCGATGCTAGTTGCCTACTTCGAGATGATCGTGCCGCCTTTCTCGCAAGTGAAGTCGAAGAGGGAGTGCTTGAAACCATCCGGTCCGGTGAAGTCAAGATGGGTCAAGAGGGGCCAAGTCCAGCCGGATGACATATCGACTCCCCTCGCCATCTTGCTCAGCCGGGTCGTCGCAGACGCTTCGAGGGCTGCGGGGTGGAGAGCGGGGTTTCCCTCGATGTCAGGGAGCCGCTTGCGGATATTTCTGTGAGTTCGAGTTCTCCCCTCCTGCTTCGAAAGAAAGAGTAAGCGAGCGGATGGATTGCTTTTACCCGGCAAGGGGTCTCGAGCAGTTTTTTTTTTTTTTTAACAAGAGATAGTAACTTTTTGAGGATTTATTATCCAAAGCCTGCCACTTTTTATAATCCGATATCTTTTGGAAGTAGGAAGAGGGATGGGTTAAATGGGCAACCCTGTCCATTATTCAAACGTCATCACTCGTGTGACGCTTTGTTGTTTTTTTTTTTTCATAAATTCACCAAAAGCACTAATCGATGATGGAAGCATAAACTGGGCAAATAGAGAGTATATTCTACTTCTCTTCAGGGGTTCGCTTTACCCCAGACTCCCCTTCGTCATACATACAGTATTTTGGAAGCTAAATGACCTCAGCATGACCCTTCCAGGCTCAACAACCCTCTTGATTCGGGTGGAAAAATCCAATCTTTGATCGAGAAGCTTGACTTCGGACGTACAAGGTCGAAGAAGCTATCTTGGACTTCTTCACTCCTTCGTACGATTTCGTGGAGGTCGTGTGGAGAGGGAAAAAGTCTTCATTCCGACAATCTTCTTGGTCACAAAAGGACCACTCGGGCACATGATGTATTTCTACCGAAGCAGCAAAAAGTTTTATTCGAAGCATGGACTGTGCTTCCACGTTACAGACAAAAGAGAAGGCGGAGAAGCAGGTGCAATAAAGTGCCATCACTCACACTCGGAAGCAGACCTAGCCTAGAATGGAAAGAGCTAAGGTAGTGGCGAAGGGGAGGACTGCGCTGGAGGTAGGCTCGTGATCGGAGGAGGCTTCATTCACACCCATCAACCGCTTCCTTCTCGCTGTTCCCGTATGGGATCATGGAACAATAGGAAATTCGGAAAGAGTCCGTGCATTTAGGAATGGGCCGTGAGAAGCTCAAAATGATAGAGTGAATTCGAAGACCAAACTCGAGGGTGGGTTTTTCTGGCAACAAACCCTCGTGCTAATAATATGGGTAGCCATCGTAATAGTGACAAACATTTAGCCATAGTCACCACGATGTTCCATCGAGGGCGAGCAATAAACCGGCATGATGTAACCCACCGATGGAATGCCCCCTACGAGCTCGACATCGTATGATCGTCGAGAGGATTTCATCATCGACTTCGAGGAACGCATCGCAGTCCCACTCGTTTTTCGGTCCGCATACCTGACGAGACGAGACTCCGACTATCTCGAATCGGAACAGCCATCTCCTTATTCGGTTTTCGTTCGATCACGCTCTCGAAGGGGGGTAGCATGTATCCCCACTTCCGCCGAGACAAAAATGGTTGGGGCAGCTTAGTTCCGGTAGGAATCCATCCATAATCGAGAGATGAAACCCCTTTCGTCTCGGTCTCGGCTCGCTATATTTAGGCGACATTTACTAGTCTCTTTCACGAGTTTCCACTCCTTACCGCCGAGTGTTCGCCCGTGCCAAGTCCCGATATCCAAAGTCCGTTGCCCCAGTTTTGCACGCGTCGTCTACGTATCGATACGTTGCTCCGCTCCGGGTCTGCCCCTTGGGCATCGAATCGACGGCAGGCCGACCGAATGTAGCACGATGGGCTCCCACGCATGCATCGGATGGCCTGGCAGCGGTAGCCGACTCATCAAAGTCACCGCGAAAGCGCGATGACTATCGAGATCCTGGCCACGACACATCCAGTATGAAATTCCCGAGCCGCACGCGTCATGCACGTTTCGGTTCGTCACGGTCACCTTCAGGAAAAGTCCCTCATGTAATCGCAGGACCCGAGATACCGCGACCTTCCGAATCCTTGGGAGGCAGATGCGTAAACCATCGAGGACGATTCCTGCACATCTTAAAGGAACCTCGAATGGTGGCAGCATATAAATGCCGTAACGACAGTGAATGCGTTCTCGAAAACTTTAGAACTTTACGTAAAGTAACACGATCGTCGACCCAAACCTCGTGACACCTACTTTAGGATTCACGAAATGGAAGACCGACAGAAAGTAGGGGACGAATCGATGCCTTGTAGACGACAGAAAGGAGGTTCTCCTTTCGGCTCGAACGCGAAGGTTCGGACGAACGTGCTCATCGGGGTCCGAGAATGAGAGCAGTCAGAAACGACTCGGTCGCGTGCGAAATTTCTCTCGCAGCGAAACTGCAGTGCCTATGCAGAATACGTTGGAAGAGGTGCGAGGGTCGAGTCGTGGACCGACCTAGAAATGTTGCAGGATTAGGCGATCTCGGAACCTTTCTCCTGCATCTTGCTTCTTCTTTCCTCTTCTCACTTCTCTCCCCGGTCCACCACGAGAGACAATATTCTTCATCGTTTCTGTCACCATTTTCGCCCTCTGAAAGTCGGAAAGATCGAATGGATTGAAAGCTGCGATCGTGCGGTGGAGAAAACCATTCCGTTCTGAGGCTCTTCGCTTCCGAGACGTTTCTAGATCGCTCTTCTGACATTCTCTCAGTTTCCTCTTCCACGTTTTCCGCGTCCTTGGGTGTCCCTTCGACTCCCGTGCGTTTCAAAAGGCAATTCCAATGCCTCTTGTGGCTCCTCATCGGAAAGAGACGCCCGAAACGAAACAGCCGACCGGAAACAGACGAAAGAGGAGCAGGACTGTCGGGTGGATTTCAGAATTTCATACTAAAAATAATTTCGGAATTGGAAAAACGAGAGGATCCCTCATTCCTGCCCGTTTTCCGGAAGGGTTCCATTTCTCTCTCTCTCAGCAGTAGGATGAAAACGGGAAGGAAGAGCGCAGGAATCTACATCGTAACACGCAGTTTTCTAACACGCAGAATCACACGACTGCGAAGGAGAGGTCACGTGAAGGTGAGAGTGGTCACGTCTTACCTGTCATGGTCTGTGGGTTTTCACAATGAATATAATAGGTTAATCCAGTAATTAATTTTAAAACTTAAATCATTGTTTTCCCCCGATGTTATTTCTTTACGACACCCTCTGTATCTCATTACTAATTGTATTTTCTAGATTACTAATTACTTTTATAATGATTATTATTTTCCCTTACCGCTAACTAATAATTAACCCCTGAGTCCTTTCTCTCTGTTGAACTCTTGTTACAGGCTGGTGTGGAATAATAAAGAGCCGCATTCTTCGCGTCATGCTCGGGCTTAATACCTGACCTCGTTCTCGAAGCGTTGCGAACGACCGCTATCGACCGCTATCGTTGGAAGACGGAAACGAGATTCATTCGTGTCTTTTTTGCGCGTCTTCCAGTTCCGAATCCCCAAAATATTCGGAATGACGGAATGACGCGGTGCAGAATCTGTATTAAGGGGGAAAAAAAAAATCCGGACGGAGTCGAGAGGTGGATTCCCGCCGCTCGACTCCGTCATCGAGATTCATCGGAGTCATCGAGAGCAAAAAAGAAACGTGGAACGGATCGGGCATCGTATCGACCGGGAAAAATGACTAAGACGCTATCGGTATGACGTAAATGCACGAGGAGAAAGGGGAATACGATATCTCCGACCACACCCACGATCCGATCCTCATAAAAGGTTTAGGTAAAGCGAATCTCATCTGCCGATCCCCGAGACCATCAGATCGATCCCGTGGATCACATCAGATCGATCCCGTGGTTAGTACGAAATGCGTTCGCCGAAGTTGACGCAGCGAAACGACTTCTTCGGCATAAATGCATAAATGAAAATATGCAACGCGTTAACGAGAGTGAAAGTGGAAACACCGTACGGAATCCTCGAGGCACGAACGCATCCGCAGAATGCTCATCGAAATGCTCATCGAAAGCGTGAGGAATGCAGCGGGGCAGAAGCTCCAATCGGGAGAGAAAATTGACGTGCTCGTCGGAAAAGCTATTTGCGTTCACCGAAGTCGCACCGATACGTTCTCGAATCGCGTCCAATGGGATTTTCCCAGCAAGTTTACGCGAATATTTGCGCAGGCACTTAGGGGAACAACATCGATGAAAATTGGTGTCAATTGTTGATAATAAAAAATCCTGGATTCCCCATCTTAAAAACTTTAGTCGGTGGGTGAGGTTTCAAAAGTTCTTTATTAATTTACAACATTGACAATGCACGAATATGTCAAAGATGAAAAGCATTCACATCATATATGGGACGTAAAATATATATGGATATAGATAAAAATATATGGGACGTTATGTTCATCGAACCCGAGAACACGGAGGAAAATAATCCCGGAAAATAATGAAACGAGAAAATTTTAACGTTAAATTCGTAGAGTACAAGAGATTTTGGAGGTAAAGTATTCCTTCCTCTCCTTTGGTCTCCGGAATGAAATGATTAGGAAAAGAAACTTTGAGAGGGAAAAAAACTTTGTACTTTGAGAAAACTGTGTCGTGAGAGATCATAAATGGATCCACGGGACAGGAACGTCAATATATAAAAAAATTCTCTTCGGAGTGATTTCGATAGAGATCAGGGAGGAGAAGCGATTCGAGGACGAAGAGATCCTTGGTCATTTCTTCGGACTGATTGCAGCTTATATCTAAACGAAGCCGTCTATGTGCCGGAGTGGTAAGACTCCCAACCGTCGGAATGTCTCCTCGGCGAGTATTCGCTTCAGATGAAGAAGACGGAAGGACGATCGCGATGAGGCCTCGTCCATCGAGGAGGAAAACCGATGCAAATAGATCCGGTGAAGCCAGTGCTTCCGATGCAAATATTGAATAGATCCGGTGAAGCCAGTGCTTCCGAGACCAGACGATCCCCCGAACTGCAATTCTGATTTTGCGGCGATTCCAGTCGGGCTCACTCGTGCCACGGCCGAGTTGCAAGAAGCTCATTTGAAACGAGGACGCGCCCTCGATGGGACACGGAAGGAAAGCGAATTTTCCACCTCTTAATTGCCGTTTCAACCTTTTGAGGAGCTTCTTCCCGATTCTTCTGTTCGATAGCGGCGTCACCGAGATGAACACCCAAAAACCGAAGACCGTCCGAATGGAAGAGCGACCTTTGGAACGCGGAGACCCACCCCGAAGTCCCCGACTTTTTGCGGCATTCGAGGAAGCATTAGAGGCTTTGACATGGAGATCGCAACGGCCGTTAAAAACGCGGAACCCCGCGTTGGAAGAAATGAAAACCGAAGCGTCATCCACGACAACGGAGGGAGGTCGTCATTGGGGATTTCAACGCAAAAAGTTGCGAGGCGTCCACGGAGAAAAGGTTGAATGGGAAGCGAGAAAAGCGAGTCCGACGAGGGGTCACCTTGTCGGATGCCACCTTCAAAAGGAAACGGAAACGTCCCGTTTACCCCAACGCGAACGAGACGCCGATTCCCGCGACGAATGAGTTTAATCGCTTTTCATCAAGTCGGACGGGAAAGAAAAATGGAGTCGCGTCACTCCGAGGCAGCCGCGGTCGACGCGATGACGCGGCCAAATCCCGTCAAACACCACTAGTTTCTTCTGGCCGGACCAGAGATTCAAAACACGTTTCGCTCCAACTGTAAGTACTTGTACTGTAAGTAACTGTAAGTAAGTGACGAGTTCGTAGTCGGTATTTAAAAGAGTGATGGGCCGCCGGTTCTTAATGCTCATTCGATTCCCATGGTCCATGGGTCCTCGGTCCATGGTCCACGGTCCACGGTCCATGGTCCATGGTCCACGGGTCCTCGGTCCATGGTCCACGGGTCCTCGGTCCATGGTCCACGGGTGAGGCCCAGGATGCTCATACGGCACGATATACCAAACGTAGCCACGAACACCCGTCCGTACCCTTTGCCATCGTTGCCTCGGCCCGGTTTTCATTCACGTCAGGGAATTATTATTGTTGAAATTCCCGACGGGTAGTAGTGCTTCCTCCTCTTCGAGAAAACACTCCCCTCGGAAAGGCTCCGAGTCGGGTTCCTCAGAGCCGACCGTGGATGGACCGAGGAGCTCCACGAAATGCTCGGACCGTTTCTCCCGATCCTGCCCCTCGTCGTCGAGCGTCGGCGCATCGCGAGTTCTCGCATCCATAGTCCATCGCGTGATGGACTTTCGACCTCGGTTTCGCTCTCTGCCCGACGGAAACGACGATTCGGCCGGTGGCGAACCGACCGATGGGCCCGGTCGTCCGACGACGGGGTCGGACTCGCCCAGACGAGTCGAATCGCTCGGCCCGAGTCGTCGAAACGTCGACAGTCGTCCGACGGAGAATGCGATCGTCACGGGATCGATCGTCCTCGGGGACGATCCGAGCCCAACTCATTACGCTTCATTCCCATGCAATTCCTTCCTGTTTTTGTTTTTTTTTTTTTCATGTCTCCCTCGATGCACTCTATGATGCTCGTCGTGCCTATCTTCTCGGCGTCGCAGACTCGGATCCCCTCGATTCCATCGGGTCAAACTCTTCTCCCGTGAACGAGGGAACGTTTCCATGCGATTTCTGTCGAAGAAATCCCAATCTGGATCCCAAAGGAACTCGCAGCTGTCTTTCCTTCGATTCCTCGTAACTTCGCAAGAGCGAAAAGCGAGGGCAAAGAAACCTCTCGCGAAAAGACCGGCTCCCGGAAAAAAAACATCGCGAACAAAACATCGCGAGGAAACAACATCGCGGAAAAAAAACATCTCAAGGCAATAACATCGCGGAAAAAAAACATCGCAAGGCAATAACATCGCGTGGGGTCCTCTAGTCTTGAAAGCCTGCGAGCAAGAGGTGAGGCTTTACTTAAGTCGGTTTTTTGCTCTCGGGAGCAGACGTATTTCATCTCATTTTTTCAGTCAAGTGGATTTCACGCAAGTGAATCTTAAGGTAAGTAACTTAATTTAGTTCGAGCTACTGTTTTCTGTTCTCTGCCTACTCGGCAGCAATAGCGTGGTTAACTTAACCCAATGCACCGCCACAGCACTGTATTAATTAAATGCCTTTTTTGTTCATTTTTTTATTATTTAGATGTCACTCACCGTGTGAATCGGTCAACAGGGGTTGCAAATCCTCACTGACCATGGACCGGCCCAATAGCAACAGTAGCCCAAACTAAATTAAGTTATTTAAATTAAAATTCTCTTGCGTGAAATCCGCATGACTGAAAAAAAAAACGAGACGAAACACTTCCACTCCCAACTAGAGCAAAAAACCAAAACCACTGAAGTTGAGTTTCCCTTTTTGCTCGCAGGCTTTCAGGCCTTGAGGGCCCCACGCTATGTTTTTTCCGCGATCTTTTTTTTCCGCACGCCGAAAGACCGTCTCTCAAGTGACTCGACAAAAATGAGGTCATCGCTCAGTTTAAAGCTTGAATTCGGGCAATTCGAGTTTTCATAAGGAATTTTCCCGTTTCTCGATTCGCGAAAAATCGCGGGAAAGAAACTGCACGCTGTCCACTGCAGCGGACGACAATAATTTTTGCTCTCAAGGGCTGAAGCCTCGATCTCGAGAAATGGGAAAACTGGTACTTTTTGCTATATTTCTTGCCGTATTAGGCAGATCTAGCAATATTTTCGATTTCTTATGACCAATTTTAAATAAATAAACGAAGAAACTTTAAACTTCTCCAAATTATTTTTGAATTTAAATAATACATTATTTAAATTCAAAACTAATTCGCATTTTGTAAAGATTGGCCAACTTTGACCTCCAATGGCCTTTACTTGATTCGAGATACAGGTATGACTATTTACCAAAAATGGCAGATCGCTCCGAGTTCTTCAGAATTGAAATTCGCTTCGTTACCCTGAAAAACTGATGAAATAGAGAAAGCCTTTGGAAATTTGTTTTCGCACTACTTAAAGTGTACGATGATGCAATATTTAGCAGTCGAGCTGCTGGAGCGCCGCCGAATGAAAGCCAACGTCGCGATGCCGTATTTCGCGGCGAAATCATCTGGGAGGGCAAATTTCTCCGAGGTTTTCCCATATTTGGAAGCGGAATTTTTTCATGTAAATTCGGGTTACATTAGGTTACATTACGATAATTATTGCAATGCTTATTGCACGCGATAGGAAGATTAGTTTCGCCAATGATTATGCGAAAAGTCCATGGTGACGAGCCCTCTCCCGTCCAGTGGCGAAATTTCAGTCATTAACTAATTTGATAGATCCAGTCGCATAGTGTGGTCGGCATGGGCCCTGGTGCAACGAATCAAACGCGGCCCGCTCTTCAATTGCGAGTCGTATTTTTTTTTACATAGATTTTCTCCGGCAGCTTGTGAAGCGTCGTCGGTAGTGAAGTCAGTGTGGAAGGCAGTGGCGGATACAGAAATTTTTCATAGGCACCCCCCCCTCATCAACCTATCTCTGTCCTATCGCCTTATTCATTTATCGTCTTGGATTAAAACCCTGAATATCTATTTCACAGGAACTAATGAACAATTTATGTGCTTTCTACATCTAAAAATAGACTGTGAACTTGGTTAGAGGAGGGGCATTCT